>JANSTQ010199076.1:0-18294 GCA_026167885.1 Bergia puertoricense | reverse complement strand
TGTGTGTGTGTGTGTGTAGGGGGGGGGGGGTGATTTTAATGTACGCCATCCAAACAGCCGTCACCACGTCAGTGAATGGCTTATACTCTGAGGATGTCTAATTTTTTCGATCACACTAGGCTGCACACCATCGTATTACCCAATACTATAAGTACTAGCCTTGTTTTGAGCAGGTTTTCAAATGTTCCCCAATTTATGGTGTCTGTCGGCGGTGGTGCAGTCCCCGTTGTCGAGTGTAGCGCGACTGACTCGTATAAACTCCAAGAGTTGTGTATGAACCCTGGCTTGATCACTGTGCTGTGTCCTTCAGCATGACACTTAACGCCGGCTTGCTCAAGTTGATTCAACTCTAAAACTGATTCCTGAAGGCCAGTCTCTGCTGGGGGTTAACCTGTTGTTAGTTAGTGCTCGTCTAGCCTTATAATAGTGACAGGAATTCAAAAGTCTAATTTACTGTCCGTGAGCACTGTTTTATGTATCTTAAACTCATACATATTTTTGTTTTGGGGGGTGGGAGGGTGTGCTTAATAGAGAGGGGAGCTTCTCACAAATTCAGATTGCAGTTAAAGAGGGGACTTAAAGCTTTTTCGGTACTAAGGGTTTTCACGGCGGAAAGGTAGGCGCATCCAATTGTTTCATCATTTTCATAACTGTCAAAACGTTGTTTTAGGCGGGAGAGTTAAGGGGTATGAACGCTTTTCAAAATAATTAAAAAAAATTATATATGATAAAACCAATTTAGTGTTAATCTGAGAATAATCAACAAGAAATATTTTGTACTAAGTCTCCGAAAACGCTTACTAAGCATCTGTGAAGGTGCTTTGTGTTCGTCAAGGCGGTGTTGAAGCGAGAAAATGTTGTGAAACGTATAGCGTACAGAGATGTTGCCGGTGTCAAGGAATTCCTGCAGAACGGTCCATAAATCAATAAGAAAGATTTTTTATTAGGCCAACTAAAATTTTGCATGTGACTGGACAATTAGAAAACTACGAGCAGACATCGGCCTCGATTGGATCCATTGTTGAAAAGTGTAGGAGGGTATTAAAATAAATTAAGGGTATTTTGGAACGATGTATTTTAAACTTATTGGTATTACCAGGCAGATTGTCCTGATAATACGACAGGAGCCCGGGGACAGGACCTTTCATGTGGATGAACAAAACCGTCGTTGAAATTATAGCTTCTGTACAGAAATTACGAAATTCAGCTCCATTTGAAATGTAGTGATTATATAAAAACTAAGTTAGAAAAGTTAAAACCTTTGTTCTTTGTTTGAATTTGGCGGGAAAATCTAAAATTCCACGCGGATCATCGGTTCTACGTGATGTGTGCTAGTGTTGCGCAAAGTTGAATCACATGATTTTGAATGCCAGCAAGGCTAGTTGAAAGATAAAACAGATGGGGATTTAAACAATAAAGCCTTTATCCTCAAGCAAGCTGAAGATAAAAATAGAAAGAAAAAAAGTATTTGGAAACAGCTAGACTTACTTTCTTTGAATTGGAAATCTCACGTACAATTTTGTTTGTCGGAAAATCCAGTTTAAAAGAAACATGTTTTTCTTTCTTTATTGTATATTGTAAAATTATTTGGATTTTTTTTTTAAAAAAGGCGTATTTACTGGAGAAGAATACAAGTGATTTTATATGTTTTCAAAAACGAAGACTTTGTTTCCAACATAAACGCATGTCCACATGATTAGACCTTTTAATATTAACTTAATGCCAGACAATTGTCTTTGTGAAATTGAATAAGCAGACGCAATCGAGCAGAAGTAGCGTTGTGGTTTTTCCATAAGTGTTATCAGTATTCAGAAGATTACGAAGGCATTGCAAATCTCAATTTTGATTGTACCTGCCTCTGGAGGACAATTATATTGTCGGAAAATTTATAAAAAGCAAACTTGAAATTAGTGTTTGGAAACGTGGCAGGTTTGACTAGAAAAGCTCTGACAAAAAAAATAACACGCAGAGCCTTTTGTGATCATATCATTATTCAATACGTCACAAAGACTAATATAGACGCCGCGAGTTTTAAAAGTGCTAAAACTTCCTTGATCTCCGAAACACGTGCGCCACAAAGAACCTCGACCAATGTCTAATTAGATTGTTGGTTTGTCAGCACAGGTGTGTGCACGAGTAAAGAAGTGGCGCTTTTTTCAAAAGTTGTTGTAAAATTATTTTTTTCGCAGATCTCGACAAGACGACACACTTCGATAAAACAATTAGCGTACTGAAAGTAAAGGTTTCTCTGAGAAATTTTGAATTGGGGTGTATAGCAAGAGTGATCACTGTTCCATTTAAGTTATTTTTTTTAAAGTTTTCAGACCTCTGAAGACTGAATATTAATGAATGCTCCAGTGATTCTTTTATCGCTGTTTTGGCGGGAAACTTAATATTCCATGCGGAGATTTAATCTCACCCGTTGACACGTTTTGCAATCTAAACATCCGTAGTAAGGGAAAAATTCGCTCGCTGTACATGTATTTATATACTCGATTGCTGGAACTTTACTAAGATCAAAGAAATAGAAAAAGAAAAAGAATGCTCGAATTCAGTTTGTCATGGTTTCCTTTTCAAAATATACTAGATTAGGTTTGACCTGTGTTTTATGTTCGAATATGGGCCGTCCTACTTGATTATACTCAGTGACAGGTGCCCCAATTCATGGCTTGAGTACAATACGAACACAATGACTGGTATATTGGTCCACAATGAATGAAGTTTGGTTTTAGCTCTATAAATTAACACTGCATAGAAAGCGCTCTCATTCACTTGAAACTGCTGCTGTCGGACTTGAAACTATTAAGCTCTATTCGTATCGCTACAAGTTGTGAGATTTGCAGAAAACATGAAGTCGCGCTGCAGTAAAAAGACAGCTATGTTTGTAGTTGATACAACTCTGGAACGCCAACAGAAGGTACTTTATATAAGTGTTTTAAGCGCCCAGAGCATCAGCCATTGCCGCTACCTTCAATGGTTAAGATTGCTCTGTGAACTGAATTTAAACTTTTGAAGGCAACACATGCAGATATTTAGCTCAATTACATCATCAAGCTCTCTCGATTAAGTTTGAAAGCAAACTATATTATTTGTAACGTTTCAATATAGCCGATAAAACATTGAGTTTCATCGAACATTCTTACGCAGCTCTTCGTGATTTCAAGTCTTCATCGTTTTTCCCGCCCAAATGCAACTCACGATATTGTAAACGAGCTTAAGGAAAAGATGAATGATCCTCTAAAGATTTGTGTTAAGGAGTTATTTTTTCTTCTCAATTTCAGATGTTCAAGGTTATGAAGGAGAGAGTTCGAAGAGCACGAATCAGCAAAAGTTTGGAAGAACTGAAGCTTCTTATACTGGGAGAGTCGAGTAAAATAGTACGTGTGTGCATTGAGCTTTGGTTCAATTATTTGAGGAGTGCAGCAAGGTATTTTGTGAAAAAGATCGTGACAAGAGTTACGGTGTTAGCCAAATTAGATAACGTCTCTAAAACTGTTCACCAAACCACAAATGAAACCCTATCTTACCAGTCTACGAATTTCAACTCGGTATAGAGTTATGCCCATTCATTTTCAGGGAAGACATTCTGCAAAATAACAGCTATCAAAATACCAAAATTTAATTCGCGCCATGATTTTATATTGCTTGTTCTACTATTCTTAATGTTATGTTTAAGTCTTCTGGATGTTACAGTCTTGTAACAAAACCGTTGGTTACATGGGTCAAAAGTGTGTCTACCTGAATTACACAAAATCGTAAGTTGAATTTTAGTATGTAAATTAATGACAGTTGCTGTTCCCTTTCCGCGTTGAAGTATTGTAGACATGGTAGAAGGAGGTAATTAAACGCCTTTTTATACATGTAGTGTTAATCTCGAGAATGCCGCATATGAAACTTGTGTGCGCTCAAAAATTTACCGCTTCTGAAAAAGTGGCCGGTTGTTTAACAAGATTTTCTTGCTTCTAATTGCAGTTTAGATTAGACCAAGCAGACATTCTTGAATTCACTGTAAAGCACTTGAGGCGCCTCCACCGAATCAAGGAAGGAAAACAGATGCACGAGAGAAGCCATGGTAAGAACCAAATTGTTTTATTTACGTTCAAAGTGAAAGGATACCCATTTCAGTATCTGACACAAATTATTAATGAATGTCGCATTTTTGGATCAACTCTTTATTTCAACATCAGTTCCTTTCAAAAGCGACGAAGAGTATTTGTTTTTGATAAAACTGGTTTTACGTGGTGGTTGTAAATTGAGACCATAAATTCAATTGAACTCTTGTTGTCCTCAATAAAACAGTCAGCGCCAGTTTTTCAAATCGTCGCACTCTGGTGAAAAGTTAGCAAGCCACATTACTTCTGAGCATTTATTTCAATACAAAACAATTCAGTTTACTTTTACCAGTAATAGCTGTAATCTTTTAGTTTTACTGCCATTCCTCCAAGATTATAGACACTAAAGAAATTATAAACTGGCTTCCCGTGAATTTTCATTGCATTGCTCCTACTTGGAAATTTTTACCCAGTTTATCGAACGAAAGGTTTAGAACAACCCCCTTTGGCTCAACTTCTTCACATATTTTGGACGAAGTAGATCTCATTATGGTTTCGTCTTTGCCTTTGTGTCTATTTTAACAGGTGGGAAGAAAATGGCTTGTCAAGTACCTTCAGTTGACACCGGGGATACTGAAAACCAACAAAACACCAACAACTCTGTCCTGCAACTTTCTTCGAGCAGCTCAATAAATGGACTGTCATTGGATTCTGGCGAAAAGAAAGATAACAGAAGCAAACTCACAGCTCTTCGAATAAGCATTCCCCCAGCCGAGGACACCTTCGTCAAACCAGCGACCAAAGCCACACGCCAAGCAAGTCTGCTGGTTCCACTGTATCGAGAAAGTGTAATCACTAACTCTGTTAATTCCCAGATAACAATAGAGAGAAAACCACTGCAGGAACTCAGCTGCAATTTGTCTCACAGTGTAGTGATGGACCCGACTTTGTGGAGACCGTGGAACTAAATAAAACTTATCAATCATAAGAAAACAAAACTGACATCTATGTTAGCTATTAAATTTTGTAAATATAAAACAATTCGGAACAGGTCAATTCAATGAAGACAAAAAGTTTTTAAAAGAATTAAAATATATTTCAACTAGTAGATATAGCTGAAGTTTTACCAAATTGTTATTGTCTTGATATGATTGCGCAAATTTTGCTTTAGCTCTTAAAAAAAATAATACAAGCACAATTCCGTCTAAGAATGAATCAGACGCTGTTTAACACGGAGCTCTTTTATACTAGCTCTCAGTTAAGCAGATGTTCCTGTCAAAATACTGTAAAAATGAATAGATTAGACGCTGAAAATATAGCACGGGTGGCTTAATTTCGACCACGATTGGTCAAAATGCATTACAGTTGTGAATGCTGAAGTTGGCCCACCGATGAGATAAATTATTATCTAAGGTAAAATGCTCCAACTGACACTTGATCTTCGATAATTTTGTTTCGTTCAAAAGATTTTTCATGGTGTAATAATCACTGATTTCATTGTTTTGATCAATATATTTATGGTACTGAAAGAATGCAAAAAAACTAGTGCATGCACAGTTTCTTAGGAAATGCCACACAATGCATAAAACTTGCAAGCCAAAGATTGTCTTATGTGGACATCCTTCTTTCAGCTGTGAACAAGAAACGAAACGAATAGAAGACGGCATTGCCGTGAATATGTCATTTAATAACTCCACTACATATTTTTAAAACTGATTCAAACTAGAATTTTGTAAAAAAACAAATGAAATAAAACTATATGAAACAAGATTATTTTGCAGGACGTATCTGTTAACCACGTTCTCTTCTACGGTGCTGGTGACATATATTTTTGTTAACACAGTGGTTTCAACGTGAAACTTAAAACATTTCTTCTGTTTGTAAATCGATGGCTTTTCCTGTTTTCTCCTGACAACAGAAGCACGTGTGCTGTATACAACACAGTTCTGTTTCCATCGGACTCAAAATAAAGCGGGTATGATTTCTTTATGTACAGCGTTTTTTTATATGAACAATTTTATAAAAGCAATAACGAACCTCAGATCGCCCAAAATTTAAGAACAGTTTAAAAGAACAGTATGAGGCTTGGAAGACTCTGAGCCAAACTGGCTAAAAGCTACTGCCAATCTGTCATATCACAGACCTTATTTCCCGCCATTAATGCTTTTCTTTTGGATCTCGTTGCCAGCGTTTAATTTAAACGCAGGAAGAAGGTTTCTGTTTATTTCACTTTTTTCCGCTTCAAACTTCAGCGACTTTATTAAAATTATAGAACTAAGAATAATTAGAGGATGAAAAGCCCAAAAAAATCAAGAATAGTGAATCTTAGCCAAAATATCTGGTTCTTATAGAAAAAGCGTGCAATACAAACCGCCATATAAACGCTCTATCCTTTCTTCCTAAAGCTTATTGAAAAAAATACCATTATTTTGCCAAGCTGTAGCCTTCCAGAAGCGTAACCCCCCTTTTTTCCTATGTTGCCGTCTTTAATTAAGGTATTCAAATGTTTGTAATCGGAAAAATTGAATGTTTCACACATATAAGAAAATAATTTCATTTAAATTTTATGAATTTTTGATCCTGTGCTGTTGAATTTTAAGAAGATAATTAGTTTTCCTAGCTCGTTTTGTTCTATCTTGAATTATAGCGCAAAAGTTGTAGCTTTTTGCAGTATTTGTTGCCTTTAAGAAACAACATTGAGACATCACCCTGCTCGTTTTCTTTTCACTGGCTTCAGCTTTGTCTAATTTTCATAAATAGATATCAAATTATGTTTAAGCGCGATGTTTCAGTAAGAAAATTAACATTTTTATCACAATTCTTACTGTTAACCGGCTCTTTTGAAACTGGAGTAAACACTAAGTTTTTCTTGCTAGCTTTCTCTTTTTGAGCTGTAACGGTTTTGAAAATTTCTACTGCTGTCAAGAATCAAGACTGTATGTCTAAAAAACTTTGTGCTCGCGCCGACGTACTTTGTTTACCAATTTCTAATAGAAGTTAACTTCAGAGTAATATGATGTAACAAAAGACACAAGACTATTTATGAACTCATACCAATATTTGTTTATTGAACAATGTGCACGCTGCGGCATTAAGTCTTATGTTCATTCAAGTGTATCTGTAAAAAAATCATCTCTTTGATAATAAACTCTTGTTTTTATCATTTACATATGTACACACTTCAAGTTTAGAAATTGAATTTACAAATAATTAGTTGCATAGCTCTATGAGCATGAACTTTAAAAATTAACAAAGAACCCAAATTATTAGGGTCACTTTTTAATAAAGTTCTTTGCAATGTTAATAAATAAATTGTCTACCACGGCCTCCAGAGAGCTGGCTTGTTTGCGACCGGCGAAGCCTGGACGGCCAGTTTCTGTGGAATACTGCTTGGTGAAACGGGTGTTGGAGGGCGAGAAAACTCGGTTTGAACCGGCATACAGCTAGATAGAAAAACCGGTGTTTCTTTGGTTGGTGAAGGTGGCGGTGATGGATAAGGTACCCACAAAGTAGTCGAAGGAATGGCGGGAAAGTTTGACCCTGTTGTCGTGGGACTTGAAGCAGAAACTTTGACTGAGTTGCCATGGAAACTGGATGCCAACTGATTCAAGAGTTTTTCTCGGACGATGTATTCTGAACCAGGGAGAGTTCGGCTGACTTCTGACATGCACTGGTTGTATCCTGCTCTATATTCCGACATTGAAGTGCAATCTGAGAATAAGAAAGACATTTATTAGATCACAGTTTAGCTTTTAAAACAAAATGTATTGAAAGAAACAAAAACTGCTAAAAAGATCTGGAGGCTACAGACTTTCATGATAAACATTTACAGACTTAACTCAAAAGTTCCTTGACACTAAAACTTTTCATAGTTATGTAGTTTTGTGAAATCGGACTAAATGAGTGATCGAGTTTCCTCATCCGAAACAACAAATGTATAGCGCATCGACACGTGAAAGATTACAGCAGTTATGAAAAAGAAAAGTTCATCGATTTGATGTTTCTCTTACCTTGTTGTCTGCGATCTTTCCTTTGGGCAACCTTGAGATAGTTTACTGTCATTTCAAGTATGTCTGCCTTCTCCATTTTCGAGTATCGAGAAGCCTGGCAAAATAAACAAAAATGTCTTATGAGCAATCAATAAAGATGGATTATTTAGATAAGTTTGCAAATTATGTTTCAGTTGACCAACTTCAAAAGTAAAAACAAAGTAAGAGAACTTACATCTTTGTTCAGCAGGTCAAGAATCAAGCCTTTGAGCTCGTTAAGACTATCATTAATTCTGGCTCGCCTCATTTTCTCCATAAGCGGTTTCTTTGCCTGGAAAAAATAGGAAAGAGTTTGTAAGATTATGTACAGTCTTTGAGACTTTGGGTTTGAAGCAATTTGATTGCTGCAAAATGTTTTCAAAATTCTCAGTTTCTGTTGATAATATATTTACCTTTCGCCTGTCGGAGAGAATTTTACTGACGTACATTCCACTGTCCATACACTCGACGGCCATTTTGGAATAAGTTTCTAAAATTGAAGCTCAGCTTTGAATACAGTGCGATTTGGATGATCGTGCTGTTGTGAATGAGCGACATTGCTGTCGCAAACGTTTTTATAGTCACTAGCCGTGGGAAAATCTTATACTCGTGTGTCAGAACTACCGACTCTATTTACCAGCACCTGCTGGCATACAATCGGCTTGCAGATGCAAACAATGGCGGAATGTATCTCAAAGACTGAAGCCGTGGGAACAGCTTGCTGTGATTGGTCGAAAGCTTGAGGTCACACGATAGCCGTTCGTGGCATTGTTCTTCTCCCTTCAGTGGCGCGTGAAGAGCGTGAGACTGCTATTCGTTGATTGGTTGAAAATGAACCGATTTACTTTACTTAATTATGGTATAGCATTTTATGTTCGGGAACAAAACGGGAATAAAGTTGTAGCTTTGGAAGTCGCTCGTAGCAGCTTGGACAGCACGTGCCGCGATATAGCTGACCGTTCGCTCTTTAAGTGCCCTTTCTTCACATCCAACAGGCAAAGAAACCCTTAATGAGGTTTCCTTGTCTCAATATCCCAATGATAAGGACATTAAATTCTCAATATACATCTCATACGACACACGTGTAATGCAAATCAAAACAGGCATTGTGTGCCTTTGTTTGCAAGCTCTTTCACAGACTTTAAGACTCCTTTTAATAGTTATATCGACGTTTTGTAAAGACTATTAGAATGACAAAAGCGAGCCAAAATTTCCCACGGTATATTCGACTGTGGTGGCTTCTTTGCGTTGATTTGCTATTCGTTCTTAATGCTAACTAAGCCATTGCGACAGCTGTGTGTCTGTATACAGTACAACGCGTAGATGACACCAGAGGGGTGTTCAAATTTATCACATTTCTCAAAACACCATTTAAAATAACCAAAACATCAACTAGTTTTTGACATTAACAATAACTTGCTTTTAAAACTAGAAGCAAAAGTCGGGTTTCACTTCGGAGTACAATTTTTAGTTCCCTGTCGAAAACTCTTGAAAAAAGTTGAGAACAGTCAAAACTTCACAGATGGTTCGACAATCGAATCAATTAAAGCGTAAGATTATCGCAAAACCACTTATCCGCTTATTGAAAATAATTTTCGGTCACTTCGAAAGTCTCAAGAAAGTCAAGTTAAATACCCGCAGAAAATTTATCGACAGTGCAAGCTGCTGTCCACCCTTACACAAACATTTATATAATAAACGAAAAAAAAAGTACTTTCAAGCATGTTCCGTATCGCATGGAATTCTGCACATTTTTCGCGACTCTAGTGTAAATAGACATATGCTCACGGAACTGTGCGGAACTAGGAAGTGCATGTTAAATTAACCTAATAAACTAGTTTAGTTCCAATTTTAACAGCACTATGTAGCGAGTTTCGCTTTTAAAACATCACCATAAAGAATCTTCTCAAATTGTTCTCGTATTACATTTACTAAAACAAAATCTTGTTTTAATTATACATGAAAGTACCTTTATTCAAAACTACTCATATTTAGACAAGAATTCAGGCCCACACAGCCAAGATGGCTCGTTTGATATTCCTAAAAACGCAAGTGTAAGCTTTTGAAGTTGGCTGACGGACAACTGACATAAAAGGTTTTATTTTGAGAAACCTTGATTACAAAAACAACTATTGAGATTTGATTTGTAGTTGTGGAAAAACAAACTGTCTGGGATCTAGATAATGACCTGAATAACAAATTGATCGAAGCTCCTGGCTAATAGGTTATCAATCTTGACCTGACTCAAACCACCTTCAAGACATCGGTGATCACTAGAGCAGACTTAAAAAGATGCTACCCGATAGGTTGGTTCAGTTCAATTATCAAAACGATGGGATCGGCTGTAAATAGTCATCCTCTTTCTGTATCTAATGTTTTTGTTTTGGTAAGTGTTTTCAAACTGTTTTGGCACGCGACGCCGGAGTTGGTGGCATTAACGTGGGTCGGGTAAGGAAAAGTTGCATAAGATCAGACGCTGTTTTGACTTTTTAAATTAAATCTCAGTTTCACTTTATTTTCTGCCTGATTGTCCAAATTAAAAGACAAATTATTGTTGAAATTTCTTGATAAAATTAATTTGGAATTACAGTTCAAACCCGCAGGCAAAATATTGTTTCGCAAGGCTGTTTGTTTTTACTCATTTCGTTGTTATATCAAAAACAGTTTCAGTGGATACAAATTTTCTCGTTTTTAAAAGAGCTAATAAAGTTCATTATAGTTCACTGGGGAGATCGATCTGCTGAGTTAAAAATTTTTCTTTCAAAATGTTTTGTTAATTCTGATAACTTAACGAAAGGCTCAAAGTGAATCAATAATAAGCGGTTCTTGAAGGCCATTTGCGCGCCTCAGTGCGCTGGAACGAATTTAGGCTTTCAATTGAGAACTACTGTTAGTCTGTATAGAAAATGTTGCTCGAAGCTATCTTCTTGCCGTGCTGATTGTCCATGTTTACTCACCGAAATGTTTGTGTTTTTGCAAAGTACTTGAACGTTTTTTCACCTACACATGCCAGAAAAACTTTTTTATCGATCTTTTTACTGAATAGACACATTTTGTTGCTAATTGGTTTGAAAATTTAACAGAATGCAAGTTTTCTTTGTGACTCAGAAACAACTATTGTAACGCTGCAATAATGTTGATCATCAAATTAATTCCCGAAGCACCATTGCTACATTTTTCGTGTGTTTCAGATCTATAAAATGATTTCGCTATTTATATAAAAGCCACAAACCAAATTTCCAGAACCGAAATTTTAATTTTCTTCTGGAAGTTAGTAAACTTTTTCGAACTCAAACAGACACTTAAATTTCTCTGTATGTCTACAGGAAGCTCAAAATATGCTGAGCACTTCTGAACTCAAATATAACTTTGATTCTAACTGTCAGAGTTTTGACAACGATGTTTTAATAATAGCTGTTGAAAATCTTAACAAAGCAAAATTTATCGAAAGAAAACCAATTATAAAATTTTCAAACTCAAAACGCAAACTTGGTTTTCAGTTTCACGACGTATTTCAGATTGATTTTACTTTGCATGAGCTTTGCAACTGCCAATACTGAAAAAAATAACATCAAAACTAGATTCGTTTCACTCCCTTTATAGTCATGATTAAAAAGTGAACCGAAGACTTAGACTTGACAAATATTTACTGAGGCACTCCTAACATTTTTGATTCGTGCTGAACAATGACTGCTTTGGATTGGAATTGCACGAAAGTAAAAGCTGTGCATGCTAAAGGAACTTCTTTCCCTATCAGTTTGAGGTTTTGGAGTAATTTCACCAAAAAGCGTCGTGTTCGAGGCGCTTCATACCAGCGCCTAGTAACGGCCATTCTTCAGTTCGTGGTGCATGCTGTGGCTCAGATCACGAAAACTCCCTACCAGTCACTCATCACAGCAGGTTGAATTGAGCTGGTTGTTATTTGCTTACAATAAATCATTCGTACTTTGTTTAGCAATGACCCGCGTGGCTGTGACAGTGAAGGTATTTATTCCGTCATATCTTTTCTTATTGAAAAACATAGTTAAATGTTTTCATCATGTTATTTTTGTAACCAAACTTATATCAAATGGTGAGTTCACTTCATTGGCATGATGTGGTTTTGATCAGATTATCGTGCGTGCCCAGGAAGCAAGCCACAGACTAATTTCAAAATTTACAATGCTTGAAAAGTCAAAATTAAAATATTTTGGAAACCCAAAACGTGCAAAAATTCACATTCATCTGGATTATCACAATGTTAAATGTCATTCCATATGTGAACTTAAAATCTAGTCTGAATTTGCATTTCGACAAGCTATCACTAACAGGCGCGACGCCTAACCACACCTTAAACGTAGATGTAGTTCAGTAATGTTGGAGTTTTAAGACAGCATAAAAGCAGACTTTTGAAGAATATATTTTTTTAAATTTCAGTTTAAAAAGCTGCTAAAATGAATCTGGAAAACAGAATTAGGATGTTGGAACTTTTTTTTTTTTTTTTTTTTATCCATGTAGCTCCAGCAGTCCAGCCCTACACGATTCTAAAGTTGAG
Organism: Bergia puertoricense; assembly: GCA_026167885.1. Lineage (NCBI taxonomy): Eukaryota > Metazoa > Cnidaria > Anthozoa > Zoantharia > Parazoanthidae > Bergia > Bergia puertoricense. The sequence goes on along the minus strand of JANSTQ010199076.1, from coordinate 5,680 downwards.
ATACAGTAACAGACAAAGTTTCAATAACGAAGTGCACGCATTAAATTAATGGTGCAATATTTGTCTGCTGGAAAAGAAATTCAGCGCTGATGGTACCGGTAGAAATAGGAGAGATCATATTGATGGGTAGAGAACGGGGCGCGTCTCATTTTTGAAATGCCGGACGTTTTTAAACGTCTCACGCTGTCGATGAGCTGCAAAAACTAGTTAATGATTCACCAACAAAATTCGCTTGTTGAAGTTGGAACATTCAAGAACCTGCACTCCTAACACATGTCCTTTGAAATACTAATAAAGTGTACTTAGTACTAAGTAAAACAGTCAGGGAGCAAATGGAAGAGAAGTTACTAGTACTTATTTCCACCGTGATAAACTGAAAAAACGGCAGTATATCATATCACAAAAAATTCATACAAAAACCAAAAAGTAGCATGCACATTCCGTGCACAAAACCACTTTGTTCTTTAATGGAAATACGAATAGCTTTTAGTCCTCTTACGGCAAATTCTGCTGCATGAGTAATTAACAAATCTGTGATCTACAAACTTCACGTTTGCTAACTGAAGCTAGACATTATCGTTAAAATCGGTGGCGCACTGAGAGCGACGTTCTCTGACGACGATTTTGGTGTAAGGGTAAGTTTGAGCTCATCTTTCTTATTGCACTTTGTTCTCACAAGAAGAAAGCGTGTATACAATAACAGGTATCTTTAAAACTTACAATATATTCCAATAATACGACTTAAGAAAACACGCACTGATGTTACGAAACAGTTCTATCTGATAATTGCTCGTTGCCTAGTGACGGTCACAACTTCAAAATTCGGCAATAATTATTAGCTGTTTGACGACTTTCCACTGACTATGGTCATTTCGTATTCATTATAAGAAGTTCCTTCACACCTCTTTTAAATATATTTCGTTTTCAATACTGTGAAATGAACGGTCCTTCCTTGTACTAATGTAACAAACGATTTACCCGAGTTTTTGAACTCATTTTTGAATTGTACTAAAAAGAGGATTTTTGTTTGTAAATTTCTCTTCCAGATAAAAAAATCCTTTTAATAACGGATTGAAAATGTTGGCTCATCATTGTACAACGTTGATGGGCGCAACAACAACACGCTTAAACAGTATTGAGCGCTTTTAATAATCTAGTGGGCTGAAACTTCGTTTTACACGGATGAAACCATTTCTAGCCTAAACTTTCGGCCAGTGCTCTGGCCTTGTTCACAGTGAGTACAATTTATTTACGGCTTCGTTCACACTATAATGGATAGTGTTTCGTCCCGACACAAAAATTATTCTCTTACACAAACAGTGCAAACCGGAACAGTTTTTCGCGGCACAAAAACCGATCCAATATGTGAAAGCGTCGAGTTTTACGTTCGAAAGATGTCACAAAAAATGTGCCGGTGTAAACAAAGGGCCTAGCTGCTGACGGCTTATTAATAACGGAACGAAAAGAGGCCTGCAACTCTTGGTCTAAAACTTGCCAAAGGCTTAATGCCCTTACTTAGGCTACAATGTACTTCATTCTTGTAATAGCTCGACCCAGTAGACTAGTTATTATTTACCAAACCTGAAATCTGAATGGATTAAACGGATCCTTACTATACAAGCGAGTGAGAGGTTAGCGCAGTTGGTAAGATCTCTGACTGCCAACCAGGAGGTCCTGGGTTCAAGACCCGGCCACTTTGGGCGACCTTCTTTTGCCACACTGTCTGTGGACAGGGACGTTTTGAGCCGTTGGTCTAGTCTCTTGATGATCTATGGGGGGACACCGGCTTAAAAGGACCCACACACTTCTCGAAAAGAGTAGGGTAATCCTGGTGCTGTGGTCTTTCTACTTCTCTCCATCTGGCTGCTGTCAGTGCTCCGAGGTCAAGAATGGACCGTATAGCTGAAAAGCCCTGCGGGGAGCACCTGTATATATACGTAATTGAGTTACATTATAGGGTTTATGTTTTCCATGCTTGAGTAACCTACATACGGCATACTCGGTATCATTTGTCTATGGAAGAGAAGTGGTTTGACTTGGATTTTATGGAAGAATAACTTCAAAAGTTGTTGCCGAATGCCTCTAGAGGTCAACTTACAATGTTATATGCGGCATAACAAAAAAAAAAAGGATTAAGGTATCTTTGTTCTAAATTAACGCATCAAAATACCTGAAGTCTGAAACCGCTTTAAAAAAGGAAAAAACTACTTGCACTGGACTTGGCTCAATAAAGGATTTGCAATCTACATAATTCAACTTCGTATGCCAAAACTAATGTCACGTTACGGTTATGAAACGATTCCGGTTTTGTTTCCAAATGATTTATATATCTTCAACGAGTTTTACCGAAATCTCTAGTTTGTGTTTTGCCATATGTACATTCAGCTTCACTTAAACTGTCACTGAACATGTCACTAAATTCAGTATATTCTTTACGTGAATTTCATGAAGGATCAAAGTATACTGAGAAATTGTTTTATGTTTTAATGTAACAGCTCTTTTCTGGTGGAAACAGCGTGTGCTAGCAATAAACTGCTGGTGGCTCATTGATAAACTGGGAATATGTTCCAAGTACGTGATAAAATCAAATGAATGAGAAGGAGGAGTGACAAAGCACACTGCAGGTGCTCTTTTTGTACTGAATGGGCGCCAGTACAATTCATTATTAAAAGAATTGCAAAACTATATCCGTTGACTAACATATAGTAAACCATTATTTACCAAGATCTGTTTCTGGCGTGAATGCGTTATTTTAGACTCTGCAGTTCACATGAAACTTTAGATCATCAATATGATATTTCGTCATGTTTGTATAATTTGTTTTCTTATCAGCATCTGCAAAGTATATGCATCTTCGTAAGCACCAACTTTATAAGTGCAAGGAGGCTTTTCCCAAATTTAAAGGGGCAGTTTCAAGATTCTTCCATTCAAACGTGTCGCTTTCCAAAACTAGTTCTCATCATTTTTAATTTTATTCAAAGTATGTTGATCAATTTTTAATTAGTGCTGGGACGAACCTTCGAACCTTCGTTCGTTCACGTTGCCTTCGAAGGTTTTTGTCAACCTTCGAACCTTCGTTTCTTTGGTCAGTAGTTTTAAATTTATACTAAACAACGGCACACTTCGACAAAAATGCCCTAATTTCTGAGAAACTTGACTTTGAATTTGAAATGTCTTTTTCGTGTCTCAGACTACGCTGCTTAGTGTAGGGTGAATACCGGCGTTGGTCGTGCAGCAGCATATAGTAATCGTTTTTTCATGTGTTGGAGCCTGAGATCGAAAGTGTTTTGTTAAGTACTTCCTGAAACAAAGGTTTGAAGGTTCGTTCGAAACCCCAACGAACCTTCGAAGGTTTTTTTAGCCTTCGTCCCAGCCCTAATATTAATACTGTTTTATTTGACAAAGAAATCATTTTAGGGAACATGACTGTCAGGGATCGATGTATTTTGGCACTATAGTAAGTAAGTCAATAATTTATCCTACGGGTCGCTTCAGCACTCACAGCGGTGATCCGTTTCATTCGTCCACGAAATTAATCCATCCGAACCTCATTTGCAACTTATGGCAGAATAATGCTTGAATCACTTATAGCAGAAGTTATTTTTCTATTTTTGTATTTTGATGAGCAATGGAAAGATTGTGCAATCTTATCATGAAACAGCTCCTTTAAGAAAAAGTTGAGAACATTCCCAGGCTAAACTCTGTCTCCGATAAACATAAAAATCATGCAATTTTCAAACTAGGGACAAAATTATCTGATTCGCCTAATACTAACACACAACGATAAACATAGTTGCGAATATTTAGTAACAGAGCCGTTCATTTTGGTACAACCCGGGGTGCTTTTCCATTTAGCCAAATTTTGTGGTTTGAATTGAATTTCAGGAATTTTTCCATGTCAAACGCGGAACGGTTTTTCCACTCGGTAGAAGAGATGCACCTCGATTGGTCAATAAGTTTGCGAAGTTTGGCGTCTAAGTGCGCACTCGATGATTCGTCGTTCAAAGTTTTGAACACTGAAATGGAAAGCTAGCGCAGTTCCGCTTTAGCCAGAAGGAACGGAGAAGTGTAATCATTGTGTAATAACCTAGAAGTAACTCTTTCGGAACTTTTGACTGGAATGTATCGTTCCATTTGTCATTTTATCTGATTCAACTATAAAATGTGGCTTAACTAGAATGCGCCCAGGCTCAAGTCTCCTTGACTGTTGAATGTATTTGGATACCTATATGAAGCGGAGGTTGGGAAATATCGCTGACAGCCTTTGAACGTATAAAGATCCAATGTAATTCACGATAATAATGTATTTTTTAAAAACATTTCCGAAATTAAAAAGAAATAGTAACACTTCAAAACGTCTGAGGCTGATATCCTCAAAAAAATCCAGTAAGAACGTTCAACCTTTCATTTACCCAACCATAATAAAGACTTGAATTAATTTTACCCACCCTCATCAAAAGTCGGACCTTTTAAATAAATCAGTGAGGCGTCCACAGAATGTTTATCCATTGTTGAACTTCACTCCGATGTAATCTTGTATTTTAAAAACACAAATAATGCCAATTTTAAATTTGCCAATATCTTTGGTTGATTATAGTTTAGCAAAATAAATAAAAGAGAAAGAAATAATGTTTTGTATTATATTTGCAGATCCACTAAGTGAGTATACATAGCTGGGTATGACTCGTTCATAAGCGCGTCGGTGTCTTTAACATTAATATTATTACAATATCCTTCACAAGACCGCCTATTTGACGTAACCATTTTGTGTTTTGAAAATCTCTCTCTGGTTATGAATTGATCACAAGCGTGTTGATATCATTAATATCAATATAGTCATGCTCTTCATAAGACCGCCCATTTAACGTGATCATTTTGTGTTTGAAAAATGAACAGCTCTTCCAACTAATGAAAACACCGGGCGAAAATCTCTCTCTTAACACCTGGCGTCTTAAATCACCGCTATTTCAATTTCATAGTCCCAATCTGTCACATGGCAGCAGATAAGATATTGGACCAGTGGCTGAGAGAAAGAGGATTTGCCATTCCAAGCACGTGCCGCTGCCTTAATTCTATTACTGGTGGCAGTTTGTGTCAGTGAAGACTTACGTAAAGAATATAAAGGCTTAATCTTAATCCCAAAACCTTTGACAAATAACAATAGCTGTATCCGTAGAAAAAGACGTGCTCCATCATGAGATCTATGAAAGATTTCGTACCTGCAGGAAGCAAGTTTGTTTTATACTATTAATATTGATTTCTTCTTTAAGAAACAATGCTAATGAAATTTGGAAGAACCGCCGCTTTTCATTCTTATTAAAGAGATATTATAATCAAATCTATTTATTGTACTTTTCACATCTGTTCCTGGCCTGTGAAATGAAGGTGCCGGTTTATTAGTTTTGCTCAGCTGTGTACAATGCTTGGATGTGAACTACGGAAAGATAGGCAGGTTAATCATCTACTCGGTAGATGAGTGTTCAGGAGATAGGTTGTTGGATGAGCTATAGGTGGATGAAAAGACAGACACACGGCTATTCACACACGGAGAGACACCAAACTACAAACAGATAAAGGAAGAGGTAAGTAGATAGATAGATAGATAGATAGATAGATAGATAGATAGATAGATAGATAGATAGATAGATAGATAGATTGATAGAATGGATGAATGAATGAA
>JANSTQ010198965.1:0-18294 GCA_026167885.1 Bergia puertoricense | reverse complement strand
GCCTCCATTTAAACTAGCTCTGCTAAATTGGACATAGCCTGTCTAAATATCGCTTATAAATAAATAAATAAATAAAGTTGAATATTATTATTGTTATTTAAGTATGAGATAGTTTCTCGATTTTTCACTCCACTGAGACCAAAATATCTTCAGAATGTATCTTAGCCATTGTTTTTCTCAAGTTCGTGACAAAATAGTGATTTTAAAGAATCACGTGAAAGTGCAAATAGGTATTTACTTCTGTCGGTGTAATTTCCATTGGTACAACGTTTTCACAAATAAGGTCAAATTAACTAACGTGAAAGTGCAAATACATACCAGTTACTTTGCCTGATTGCTGTTAGTGTATTTTCTGTTGATGTAACGTTATAGTTGTAAAACTGAGTTCACAGGAAAGTTACAAAAGAAAACAGACAAAAAATTTTAAAAAAAAATTGACCAATTGTAACTCCTGGACTGGAGAAACAAACTTGTTTTGTTTTGTTTGTAGATTTTTTGGTATACTTAATATAACTTTAGAAATGTATGAATAAAGAAAGTACAACAGGAGAGAAAAAACTGGCGTTACATGTTATTTTACTGTGTTTACTTAGGAAACACCAGCAACTGAAGCAGAGGCTATAGCTAGTAGAGTTACCGTAGAACAAGCTGAAGCTGGTGTGACTAAAACTGTAGAGCAAACTGAAGGTATGGCTTCATGGTGGCCATCGAACTGGTTTAGGAGAAAAAAGAAGGAAGATGAAGTAGAAGAAACAAAGAAGATAAAGGAAGCAGGAGAACCAGAAAAGGAGGATTTTGTTGAAGAGTACATTGACAAAGATGGCCGAAAGGTGAGAAGAGTCATTCGGAGAACTGTCACTTCAACTACCACACGAACTGTCACACATTCCGGTGTACCATCTCAGGGAACAGTTGACAGACCTGGTGACGTTTCAACCAGGTTTGTTGAGAGACCTTTTAAAACTGGCGAGAAGCAGGGACAGCTACCACTTTCAACTAAACCTGAAAACATTGGAGGCTTTGGTGTGGGTCTTGAAGTGCTTCGGACAAAAGAGCTGGAATCTTTTGCTGGCCCTCCTGCAAAAAAACCAACCAAATCTCACTATTATTCTGGCTTCGAGTTTGGTGACCCACTTTATGAGGAGCCAGTCATTGAAAGGACAGGAAATAGATTTATTGAATCTTGCGAACCGGTGTCCTTAGAAACAGAACCAGACACCATCGTGACGGAGGGTATGGTACCCGAAGAGGGGGAAGTAACACCTCAGGATGAAGTGGAGGAATTTGTTGATGACCAAGGTCGACGAGTACGTCGAATAGTCAGAAGAAAAATCACAACCAAGCGAGTAATGATTCCAAAGCCCCAGATCGAAGAAGGCCAGCAGTTACCTGAAGGATTCCAGCTTGAGCCGGGTGATGAAGTGCAGGAGTACATTGACGATGAAGGGCAGAAGGTGAAAAGGATAATAAGAAGGCACTATACTACAAGAACTGTTGTGCGTGATGGTGGGGTGAGTGTTTTGCTAAGGCCTGGCGAGACTTTGTCCGAGGGTTCTACTACGGCTGAATCAACTGAGAATCAACCTGTCCTAGTTTCGAATGACAAACTAGAAGTGAGAGAGCCTGAAGAGCAAGTGGAAACTTACATTGATGCTCAGGGACGAAGAGTACGTAGAGTTGTGAGGCGAACAGTCACCACAAAGGCTGTAAGGAGAGAGGCACCAGCACAAGCTGTCGAACCCAGGGAGTCAAAACAAGTTGAACCAGTTTACTCGGATGAAAGTGAAGGTGAGACAAGACCTACACCTACTCCTGAAGATCTGATGGAAGCTGCACTGGACAAATTGGACTATGAAGAAGACGAACCAAAGGATAAAACAGTTATTGCTGTACCAATACCAGAAGAACCTCAGTCAGAAGATTCACCAACAGAAGACGTGGTTGAAGAATATGTAGATAATCAGGGAAGGAGGGTGAGGCGTATCGTCAAAAGTACACTAACAACCAAGACTGTGACTCTTACCAAAGGTGCAAGAATGCCCGAACAAGTGACCGTGAAACTATCAACGCCACGAGAATCTTTACCAACAGAGGCAGCTGAAAGTCAGATTCAGACTGGCTTGGAACCAGTGGCAATTGGCGAAGAACCTACTGAAGATGTTGTGGAAGAATACACTGATGATCAGGGAAGAAAGGTAAGACGAATTGTGAGGCGTGTAATAACAACGAAGACTGTCATGGTCACAAAGAATCGAGAGTTACCGGGGAAAGTATTGACAGAAGTTATCCCTTCAAGTGAACCTGAACCTGAACCTGAACCTGAAAAGGTAGAAACTTTTGAAGAACCACTGGACTCGGTGGAATACAGTGCCAAGACACCTACTCCTGAAGAACTTATGGAAGCTGCATTAGATGAGCTGGACTATGAACCAGAAGAGGAGAAAGAAAAGCGATTATTGTATGAATTTCAGCCAGAAGAGTTACCAACAGAAGACGTGGTTGAAGAATATGTAGATGATCAAGGGAGAAAGGTGAGGCGTATTGTAAAAAGAAAAATCACAACCAAAACTGTGATTTCCACCAAAGGTACAAGATTGCCTGGACAAGTGACTGTGAAACTAGCAATACCAGAACAATCTTTACCAGCAGACACAGCTGAAATGCAGCCTGGTGTGGAACCAATGGAGGTTGGTGATGAAGAGCCTCCAACTGAAGATATAGTGCAGGAGTACATTGATGACCAAGGAAGAAAAGTGAGACGAGTTGTGAGACGGGTAATAACAACCAAGACTGTCGCAATCACCAAGAGTCAAGCAATTCCTGGGGATGTTTCAACATTGACGCTCCCTTCAACCGAACCTGAACCTGAAATGGTTGAATCTTTAGAAGAACCGATGGACATTCCACTAGAACCAGTTGATGAGAAACGACCCGAGGGAGATGAAATTGAAGAATACATTGATGACCAGGGAAGAAAGATCAGACGAGTTGTGAAGCGAACCATTACAACCAGAACTGTGACTTTATCTAAGGACAGAAAACATCCAGAGACATACAAGGTGGAAGAGCCAATGAATGAAACAGATGAAGTGATTGAAGGGGAACTACACCCTGAAGACGTTGTTGAAGAATTCACTGATGATGAAGGAAGGAAAGTTCAACGAGTTGTGAGACGCGTAACATCGAAAAATGTCACACTAGGTAAGAACGAGTTTCCTCAAACATCTTTTCCAATTGCTCAATCACAGCAGCCTGAAGCAGTTGCAATGAAAGAACCACTGGGACATACAACTGACAAGGAGCTACCTACAAAAGAAGAAGTTGAAGAATTCGTCGATGATCAGGGAAGAAAAGTCCGGCGAATTATCAGGCGAACTGTCACCAAAACTGCTACAAAAGTGGAGCCAACGAAGAAAGGGATGCCCGTTTTAGAAAAGGGATTGCCGGTATTTCTTGACAAACCTTTAGAAGAATTTCAGGGAAGGCTTCCAGAAGAAGTGAAAGTCAAACTGAGCATTCCAACCCAATCGATACCAGACAGTAAAGAAATGGGGCCAGTAGGCATTACAGTTAAACCAGAAAATACACATGAAATAGTCAGCGCGGAAGAACTGCCTGGTGAAGATGAGGTTATAGAGTTTGTTGATGAGACGGGAACGAAGGTGAGGAGGATTGTGAGACGGACTGTTACGACCAAGACTGTGACTGTTGCAAAACAACAAACAGTCCCCGGAAAGCCAGATACAACTAGTGAAGACCAAAAAGAGGAGACCATTTCTCCTTCAGCAGTTTCAAGAAAAATAGAGTTGCCGGATTGGCTGGTGTCTTCTGTAGATCGACCAGAACCCAAAACATACAAGGAAGAACATGTGTGGGGCATACCAGAGGAACCAAGAGAGCCTGAAGTGAAGTGTTTGAACATCCCTTTGGTACAAGAAGAAATCGTACCCGTTGAATCATCAGGTGAAATTCCATTTGTTCCTCTTGAATTGTTTGAGGGTAAACCCAGCGACGAAGTGTCTCCAGGAGAGCCTGAAGGCATTCCTCCCGTGGATGATATACCAGTGGAGCTAGGTATTCTGCAGAAACCGGTTATTGAAGGAGTTCCTGTTGATGAGGAAACTTGTTATTCAACTGTGATTAATAAGAGGGTAGAACTTCCTGGTTTTGACGAACTGGACAAGGCAAGTGCTGAAGAACAACCAACGGTTGATGAGGTTGAAGAATTTGTTGATGCGACAGGAAGGAAAGTTAGAAGGATAGTGAGACAAACTGTTACAACTAAAACTGTAACTAGGAAGATAAATGTTCCCGAGAACGCGGATGAACAGCAAAGACCAAAAGAACTAAAACAACCAGAAGGGCATCGAGTGGTTCCATCAGAAGAGCCTGAAAGCGAAGAAGAGGATGAGGAAGAAGAGGAAGACTCGGATGGAGATGAGTTTGTTGTTATTGAAGTACAAAGGAGGTACAAACATCCTCGCTGGTTTGTTCCAGTTGAAGACGAAAGCACACGCCCATCTCTTCCATCGCCTGAACAGTTATTCCCCATAGATCAACCAAGAAAACGCCTGACTTTTCCATCATCGTCCGGGCAAGCAGAAGAAAATATTGTTCCGGTTTTTGTAAAGAGGAATATTCTTATTCCTGATTTTGAAACCCTGGATGAAGAAAACAAGGATGAAGACGTTCCCACTGAAGATGTGACTGAAGAATTTGTGGACAAAGAAGGAAGAACAGTAAGGAGAGTTGTGAAGCGCACCGTGACAACCAAGACTATCTCTATTAGCAGAAAGACGAGACTTCCAGAGGAGGTGACAGTAGAATTGAAAGCACCATTAGAACCTGTGCAGCCTGAAGACCCTCAGCCTGACTATGTTGACACTTTAGAACATGCTCCTGAAGAGCCAGCGGAAGGTGAATGGCCTGAAGATACTGTGGAAGAATTTACTGATGATCAAGGAAAGACAGTAAGAAAGGTTGTGAAACGAACTATTACAACAAAGAGGGTGACTGTTACAAGAGAGAGGAGAGAACCCGAAGCCGTTACAGTGAAAGTTGATATACCAAAAGAACCCGAAGAAACCAAGGAAGAAGAACTGATTTCACCAAATAGGGTTGTAAGGGCAGTCGATCTTCCTGCTTGGCTTGTAACAGTTCAGGAACCTGACAAGCCCAAAATATACAAAGAAGAGCATATATGGGGAGTTCCTGCATTACCACATGAGCCAAAACAGAAAGCAACTTCAGCTCCGGAAGTAAATGAAGAAATAGTGGCCGAACAAAGAGATAGAATGAACCCGTATTTACCACTGGAAGTGTTTGAAGGTTCTACTGAGGAGGGAACAATTCCAGTAAAGCCTGTGGACAGGACTTCCTTCGACTTCTTTGATATCAAAATAAATATTCCACAAAAGAAAACATACAAAGGTGCACCTGCACAAGAAGGTCTTTTAACTCCAAGTTCTACAAAGAGAGAAGTTGTTTTCCCCGATTTTGATGAGTTGGACAAGTCACGACCAAGCCCGACTCCTGTGACTGAAGAGAAGCAACCTCTGGTTGCACCGGGACCTTTGAAAGTGTCATCAGCAGAGCAGAAAGAACATGTTGAAATTGTTGTTACTCCAGTCTTTCAGAATCTTGAGCCTTTGTTTCTTTCAGAGGAACCAAAGGATGTTGGTCCGGATGACTCCTGTCCAGAAAGAACATCGCCCATTCCATCGGAGCAGCCAGAAGATAAAAAGGAGGAAAAAGAAGAGGATAGTGACGAAGAAGAATCAGATGACGATGAAGTTGTTGTCATTGATGTACAACGCAGGTGTAAACACCCTCGTTGGTTTGTTCCTATTGAAGATGAAAGTCCACGCCCGTCACTTCCATCGCCTGAAGAGTTATTTCCCATAGATCAACCGAAACAACGTCCAATCTTTCCATCATCTTCCAGGCAATCGGAGGAAAATATTGTTCCAGCTTTTGTTAAGAGGAATATTGTAATTCCTGATTTTGAAACCTTGGAAGAAGAAAACAAAGATGAAGGCATTCCAACTGAAGATGTGGTTGAAGAATTTGTTGACGAAGAAGGAAGAACAGTTAGGAGGGTTGTGAAGCGCACGATGACAACCAAGACTATCTCTATTAGCAGAAAGACGAGATCCCCAGGGGAAGTGACAGAATTGAAAACACCATTAGAACCTGAACGGCGTGAAGAGCCTCAGCCTGACTATGTTTACACTTTAGAACATGCTCCTGAAGAGCCAGCAGAAGATGAAGGGCCTGACGATATCGTGGAAGAATTTACTGATGATCAAGGGAGGATAGTAAGAAAGGTTGTGAAGCGAACTATTACAACAAAGAGGGTGATTGTTACAAGAGAGAGGAGAGAACCCGAAGCCGTTACAGTGAAAGTTGATATACCAAAAGAACCCGAAGAAACCAAGGAAGAAGAACTGATTTCACCAAATAGGGTTGTAAGGGCAGTCGATCTTCCTGCTTGGCTTGTAACAGTTCAGGAACCTGACAAGCCCAAAATATACAAAGAAGAGCATATATGGGGAGTTCCTGCATTACCACATGAGCCAAAACAGAAAGCAACTTCAGCTCCGGAAGTAAATGAAGAAATAGTGGCCGAACAAAGAGATAGAATGAACCCGTATTTACCACTGGAAGTGTTTGAAGGTTCTACTGAGGAGGAAACAATTCCAGTAGAGCCTATGGACACGACTTCCCTCGACCTCTTTGATATCAAAATAAATATTCCACAAAAGAAAACATACGAAGGTGTACCTGCACAAGAAGAAATTGTGAGCTCAGGCTTAGTTAAGAAAAATATTGTTCTTCCAAGTTTTGATGAGCTTGATAAAGGATTTGAACCAGACCAGATGCCTGCATACGAAGGGAAAGAACCTGTAAGAGTAGGTAAAAGAGAACGAAAATCAGTTGATGATGGGGTTGCACCAATCTTTCAGAAGCTACAGCCTTTGTTTGTTTCCGAGGAACCAAGCCAAGTGGGTCTAGAGGCGTCCTATCCAGGAGAGGTATCTCCAATTCCATCCGAAGAACCTGAAGGTGAAAAAGAGGAGGAACAAGAAATGGAAGAAGAGGCAGATAGTGATGAAATTGTTGTTATAGAATTACAACGCAAGTACAAACATCCTCGGTGGTTTGTTCAACTGGAAGAGGAGCATCCTAGAAATGTTTCTTCACCTGAAACATTGTTTCCGATAGAATTCCGAAAACCACCATCATTCATTAGTTGGTCCCCAAGAGCTGACGAGGAAAGAATCATTCCAACATCCGACAAAAGAGAAGTTTTGATTCCTGATCTCGAGTACTTAGAAAGACCAAGCAAAGGGCCAAGCGAATTGGCCAAAGGAGATGCCATGGATCCAGAAAAGTACAGCAAAAGAAACCAGCCGACTGATAATGTGTTTCAGAAGTTGGAACCTGTGTTTATTTCAGATGAACCTGGTAAGGTTGACGAAGAAACACCATCTGCAGATGATGTAGCTGAGGAATTCGTTGACGTGACTGGAAGGACTGTCAGGAGAGTGGTGCGGCGAACTGTTGCCTCTACAACTACCACAATCATGAGAGAAAGAAGGGAACCCACTCAAGTTACTCTTGATAGCAGAACTGAAGATGTGCGAGAACTAGACAGTGAAGATACAAAGACCAATATTCCGCGTTTTGAGGCGTTGGAACCAATTTATCTCGGTGAAGAACCAAAGGAAGTTGAACCTGCTGAATTTGAACAGCCACAAGTAGCAACCGTTGAAATATCTACGCCCGAGGGTGGAGTCGAAGTTTATGTTGATGCTCACAGAAGGCGAATCAGGAGACAGGTGAAACACACTGTCACAACACAATCTGTCATTACACGAAAAATCACTCGTGACGGAGAATCTAAGGTAGCTGTAGAGCAATTACCTTGTGTCGAGCAGGTAGAAACCTCTCCAAGCGCCGGAGAGGAGGAAGTAGTAGTGTTTCTCCATGATAAAGGGAGAAGGGTTCAGAGAATAATCCGCCAGCCACTGGCTACTACAAGTGTTGTGCTCAGCAGTGAAAGTCTTGGAGCATCAGAGGAACCTTTGGCTTCTACGGGTAACAAACCAGACGAATCCGGCCCCTTATTTGAGTCAGCTGCACCACTGTACTTAGAAGAAATCCCCCGGAGAGTAGAGGAGGAAATAGATGTAGAAGCTATAACGCCAGCTGTAGAGCGAGACACTCGTGTTCGCACTACTAGACCATACCAACGAGTAATAACGACTGCTACAGTCACGCCTTCCACACGAGTCACCGTCCGTCAGCTGGAGGAACAAGCACCAGTTCCTCTTGAAACAACTGAAGCAGAGCCACGTGAAGTCGAAGAAATTGAAGAATTTGTCGATGATGAAGGACGAAAAGTTAGAAAGGTTGTCAAAAGAGTTGTTTCTACAAAGACGTTTCTTCCCAATGGTCGTGCAGTGGCTCATGTGCCCCTGGAGCTAGAAATCGAGCTGGCACCAGAATCTTTGGGGTTCGAGTCGGTAGAACCAGGGAATGAAGAACAGGAAAACATTGCAGAGCATGTGATGGAAGATGGAAGACGAGTTCAGCGAGTCTCTAAGACGGTATGGACAACAGCTACATCGTTCCAAATCCAACAACCCAGAGTGGAACGTAAAGACGAGGAAACAATTGAAGCAGTTGAAATAGCACCCAGTGAGCAAGGCCTTGAGGTACAAGTCACTCCGGTAGATGACCAAACAAACTTTGCGGAAGAACCAGACGTATACCAAGTACCTGAACTTTCAAGTGAGCCGCAAGGGCCCTCCACTTACCAAGTGCAAACCCGATACCTTCATATCATAGAACGCATTTACCTGTTAATTGTGGAAAGAAGATCTTTGATTGTTCTTCGCCTGGTAAAATACAATATACAGTTGCGTTTCTCACTTGAGGCATTTGTCAGCTGGTTGATGGCGACGGAGAGAAAAGTCAGCTATCTGAGATCCGTGTCCTGGAAAGTAATTGAAATTCAAGAACAACGGAAATACATCAAGGTATCTTAAAGTACCAGCTAAATAAGCTTTAAGCTTAAAAACATCTTGGCCCAAAAGTTTTCCGTCCCTTTAGCCAGTTGGGTCAGTTTACATAGATAGTCAAAGATTCTGAAAGACTCACTGCGTACTTAAGTCCTGGGTTGCCTCTTAAGACTCGTTGTAAACGATTTTTGGAATATTGTGGGGGATCTGCTGCAAAGGAGAACTGTTGTAAACAAACGGTTAACTCCCACTAAGTGAAAAAGTTAAAGTAAGCTTTCGCTGGCACTTCAAGTAGTTAAAGTAACTAAAATCCTTCGCATCTTGATTTTCTGAAGCTGAAGTTCGTGGTACTACTTACTAAAATAATTGAGAACAAGCTCGGATCATTTGTAAGCTTTAACATTTACATAATTTTGTCAACCTAATATGGTAACACAATATAACAACCAGAAAATAAAACTAGTGCAAGTAACATGTAACAAATAAATGAATAAAAAAAAATAACTACGTTATGGGATTGGGATGTCAAATACAAATTTGGTTAAAATTAGCCTAAATCTGTTTTTACTCTGTCAGACTGTTAAGCTTAGATCTATTTATTAAAAGGCAACTTCTTTTCAAAGTTGTTGTTTAAATACTACCACCATCTTGTTGTTTAGGGCCTCAATTGACAACGGTAAATTTGTGAGTTATTCTATCAAAATAAAGAAATCTAACGAACCTTTGCTGTTCGAATCAGGCCCAGTCTAATAATTATTTTAATGACCAATTAAATTGATGATGGAGACAATTAGCTTTAGTTTTTGTTTGTTTGCTGTATGTGGACCATTGAATGACAAAAATTAATATAAAGCTTGTTTTATGAACAATATTTCTAATTCAAGAACATTTACTTACAAGTCAAAGTTAACGTTCATTAACAAGTATTTTAGGAAACGCAAGACAAACCTTAATTTACGTAAATAAAATTTTGAATGTTTCAATCAAGATTTTCCATGTTTTGTTGGCGACAAAACTGGTCTTGGGGTCTTGAGCACTTATTTGTTTTTCCTGTGTTTATATTTTAGAAAAGGTCTTGTTGCGGAATCTCATTGTTGGTGATGTGCATCGTTTACACTCTCCAATTGTATCTGTATAGCACATATCTTATGTTGGCAGATTTGAGTGAATAAAGAAAATTAACAGCCCCAGAGAGTTTGGGGCTGCTGTTCTTGACTGAAATGGAAATAGCTCTTTTTAGAGCTTGTTGTCACGTGTGTTGTCATTTTGACCCTCCATCATTGTGCCCTTTCTGATTTTGCACGTTTTGTTCTTTCAGTAAAAATTATTTTGTTGTTTGTGGGGCGTTCTTGGACATGTCATTTTCACATTATTCTCACGTCCCATAGCATCCATCTTGTACTTTAAATAAGAAGGATGCAGACAATACATTCGTCGGGATTTTGACCTTTTTTGGCTGAACCGATTGCCCTTCAGACTTTCTCTTGTCTGGAAACATTTCGTGTTGTCTAACATCACAAACTTCACATCGTTCATATTTTTCCCGTTTCTCTGCACATGCGTGGCTTTCGTGTGGTTGTAAAATGCTCTTTCACCTGCACTCTAAACGAACTTGGAAAATACACATTTTTAAACATGCATTTGCGCGGATGCTAACCACAAATCGTTGCTGATTTGTAATGTTATAGTTTAAACAAGTTAAACCGGTCAACACGTTCGCATTTATATTTGCTTGTACTAACCACGACCTAGCATTTTAAAGACCTGTATGAACTTTGCAGTACGTCACTATATTTTTATATAATTAAATTATTAACGTTTTTCTGCTAATTTAAACGTGAAAATACTTGTGTTGAAGGAGAACTGTAAACATTAACATTGATTGTTCTGGGAGAGCCGCTTATTTACTAACAGACTGGGGGGAGGGTTGGAGAAGGGGCTATTTTATCACACCGATTGTTTTATTTTGGGCTTTCCGCAACCCATATTAGCGTAGCAGAAAGCCGAGGAACTAGATCCTGATTTAAGCAAATAATTTTTGATTTTGTTGTGGCGGATTCAATCAACATGGTTTCTGTGAAATACTCTCTTCTCTCTCTTTAGGTATTTAATTGATGGGGTATCGAAATAAGGTCGATAGAAAGACGGAAATGTTTCTTTAATGTTTTTAAGTTCAACAAAACAGTTGCTCTCGTTAGTATCAATTCTCTAATTGTACAGTTTTTTTTTTGGTTTTCTCACGAGTTTCAGTTTCAGTTTCAGTTTATTATTCGCCTGTGCTTCATATTTTACAATAAATGAATAAATTCTAAAATAAATTGGCGTATTACATATAAATAAAGATATAGTCAAATACAAACATGAAAGCACTAGACGAGGAGGCTCATAAAGGCTTATTTGGACCATGGCCCCCTCAACAACTTGAATTAGATATATTTTTGAGGTACAGATACATTACAGTTTTGAATTATTTATTTATTTTTTTAATATAATTTAAGTTATGTTAAACCATGGTGCAATCCCTGAAATTGACTTTTTTTTCTTGCTTTAAGGAGTAGCAATGTATTTTGTTAGTTATATTTCAAGTATTTTTCAAAACAGTTTAAAACTACGGTGCTTATAAACAAAGCAGGAAGAGAGACACAAAAGTCTTTTATTAAAACCTAACGAATTTTGCTGCTTTTTTTAGTCCCTTCAGTCCGAAATCAAGCAACAGAAACCCGTAATCGAGGACTTCCAAAAAGCCTCCCAAGCTCTGTTACAGCAAACGGAGCCCGAGGATGGGCCTGAGCTCGAACACGAGGTTAATGGAATCCTGGACACTTGGAATCATGTGGCCAAGGAGGTGGATGAACGGGAGGCGAAACTGGACGTTGTGGAGCCTGCGGCCGAGAAATATCAGGATGACTTGGAGAAACTCTCATCGATTATGGCACAAGTTGAAGAAAAGTTGCTGGCGCAGAAGGCATTTGGCCCCGAACCGGAGAAGATTTCGAGGGAGAACGAGGGAATCAAGGTTAGAGCTAATGCTCTTATTCTTTTCCTCCCCATTCATGTTTTCGTTTCGACCCTCTCATTCTCTCAAGTACAGAATGATGAGTTGCTAAATTCTCATCCCAGTTTTCATACATTTTCTAAAAGTATGTTGGGAGAATATTATAATTTGTCTTAGAAAGTTTGTAGTGGCTGATCAAACTCTTTATTCTCACGAACAATCAAGTTATTTGTTGTATCGATACTGTAAGGAGAAGTTAGATGTTCATAAATGTGGTGAGAGTGAAAGGGTTAAAGGTGCGTGCGATGGACCGTTGTTTGAATTAGGGATTTCCCTCTCGAAGCAGAGAAAAAATAGAACAACTGATTCCAGCAGCAAATCCAGAATTTTGAAAAGGGAGGCACACCGCCCAGTATCTGGAAAGAGGGAGGCAGGGATAGAGTGTCTGTGTTTCAATATATGTGGGTTGTTTTAGTGTTTTTCTTATAAAATCTTTGCAAAATTGTCGACGAAAGAGGGGCGGCATAGACCCCTCACCTAAATCTGTCCTTGGATCTGAATTGAGAATTAGGATGACCTTAAAACATACAGTGTGTTTTGTATATTTCGAAAGAAGTTGGCTGTGCGATTGAAGTTCTTAATCCCGGAATACGATCAATCAAACGCAAAGTCTGGTTCTTTCCACCTGTTGATTGTCTGTTTTGTTTTTTGTTTTCAGTGTGTGTTAGACCGCCCTACTCGTCTTTGTGTCATTCTCTCGTTGTGATCGCTCAATTACAGGAGAATTCATAAAACAAATTGTTTGATTATCGCATAGCAGTACATAAAATACTGTCACAGAATCTTTATTCGATAAAGTCAACTCTTTGCCGTTACTACAGGAGTACCACCCACACAGAGGATCGTTTGTGTTCGGATGGATATGTGTTGTTTTTGTTGTCGTTATTGTTCAATTAACCAATCATAAAACCGCTTCAAGCAGCTAATGGATGGGCCCGTGTACTCTCTGTATGTCTTTTCGTTGTTAAGACTACCAAGCTCACTGTTTTGAAATCTTGCAATTGGTTGGTTTAGGATAATTTGCTTCCTCTTTTGACGTTTGGAAACACTAAGCTATTTAAAAATGATTGACTTTGTAAGAAAGCCATAGACACCTCCTCTCAGCGTTTAATTTATTATTGACCAATTTACCATCAAATTCTATTTAATTTAGGCCTTGTTGTCACTTTTTATTTGATTAAAGACGAAAGAGTCAAGTGGATTTGGGTCATCTAGTGCTTTACACTTGGCAAATTGCCTGGTGACCACTTTGCTATAATAGGGCCAGTTCGTACTAGACAGATCTAGACAAAATCTTGTTTCATTTGCCAAATTCAAGCACTATTGTACACTTGGTACTTTGCATTTCTCTTTTGATGGTATTAGAATTTGTGGTTTTACAAATAGCATTACAAAATAACAGTATAACAGTTCTCGTATCAGCTTATTTTTTCTATTCTATATATTAATTGTAGAGATGGAAGAAGTATTTGTTTTTCATGGAACACCTGTTTACTTTTAAAATTCAAACGCCGTTTACTGCCTACTTCGCCTGGTCCTTTCGTTGGGCCGGCAAAAACCAATTAATAACTCTACTTTGTTGTTCGATTCCATTGCTCTTAGGCCCCGTTTATACGGAGAAAAGTTGCCCCGGGTAGGAGGGTCAGCCGCCTACCCGAGCTATCCTGGTAGAGCCAACTTTTCTTACATTTCTTTACAAAACGCATCGAACCGTTTGCATGAGAAACACAGACTTGGCTCGGCTGGAAGGGTGACCCGCCTAGCTGGCTAACTCGCTTTCGAAGGTAGGGTCACCCTTCTGCCCGGGACAACTTTTTCCCATGTAAACACTTTGGCTCGCGCACCAGGTCAACTCAGCCAAGCGTAGATACACAGAGCACGCGCGAGCGTTGACGGCCAGCTGTTTACTCCGTTAAACGGGCAAATTTTTTGTCATATAAACGCTCGCTAAAGCTGACTCCGCTAGGCGAGTGAGCCTTCTACCCGGGACAACTTTTCTCCCTATAAACGGGGCCTTAGTTGGGCATATTAATCTTACAAAACTAGTCACAAGAAATTTGTGCATCGGTAAAACAGTAGCAGTTTCTTTTTCTGCTATTTTGAAATGGTTTTTCATCTTGATATTACAAGAAAATTAAAAAGAGGTCGAATATTCATTGGTCCCGTTATTAAAGTGGAGGATCTTTTAAAAAAACGACTAGCGTTGAATACTGGAGATATTTCTTACTAATATAATCCGAAAATGTCAACTTTTGGGTGGTTGACAAGACCATCCCACTTTCTCGAGGCGGTGAAAATTTGACGTTTTTATTTGTTACAATTTGATTGATTCGTGTGGCAAAGTATTAACACCTCCACTTGACATCTGGATCACATAAGACCTAATTTTAGACTTCTTCACATAGAAAAGATCTTCATGAAACTAGATTTAGAGTATTTTACATGTCAATTTGTATTATTTTCGTAGTTTTCTGAAAAATTTTAAGTCCGTCGTTTAGTTATCAACCAAAAATAGTTTCGTTGAATCCAATATAAGTCTTTTTTGTGATCGACCAGTTCAGTATTGTTTACGCTTCGTGCACAAAGGAAACGACCTAACTCATAAATGTAAATACAGGTTTGTGAATGAATAATTAACGAAGGGATATCTGACGACAAAAATACAGATGAGCGTTGCGTCCAGTCGTTTGTTTAAAAATCTAAAATGTTTCTAAATAATATCCAAGTATGATTACGACTCAAGAGCAAGCATCGCCATAAACGACTGCAGAGACGTCCAAGAACTCGATTAACAGCAGTATTCAAAATTGTATATATTCTCAAGGAAATGCAAGACGGCATGATTTATGTTCAAACCCTTCGTATTTACGGCGTAATATTGAGTCATTTCGTGCAACATTAACCGTGTCTAGTTCCGTTCGTTGAAAAGAGTTTAAAAGTAAAAATGGATAGCAGCGATTCTGGAGAGAATTCGTCCGAATTCAGTTGTAACTGCAGAGCATGTGCTTACCCACAGAATCGTCGTAATATACACAATGGAATCAGTTCACCGACGTCTCTATCATTTGATCAAAACTATGGCCGCGCATTTTGTGTAACCATGGCTCAGAATCGTGGAGAGGCAACCAGTAGAACGAGCAGCAGTCTTTGTTTGTACGATGTTCAAAAAAATGTCGGCGCAACAGCAAGTGAACGTTCGTTTTCGCCAGTTTATTTGAGCAGGTCCGCTCGTTCACAATCTTGCAGTTCTGGTCTGGATGAATACTCGAGTGGGAGTAGCGTTGGTCGAGATTTCAGCCCTACTCCAAGCGAATGCTCAATTCGTGTTTCGCCGACTAGGATTTGTGGAAGGCCACGGGAAATTTTTGCTGTTAAAGAAACCGACAATAGTAACAATAATAATAGAACTGGATTGGAGCGCCCGCGACCTGAACACGTTAAATTTATAAACGTGTGGTTTGGAAATTTAATTACACCAAATTTGCGAGAGTCTGTGCATCGAGACGATCAACGTAGTGAAGATTTTATTGATTCGGGATGGGGTAAAAATACTGTAGAAGCAGAAACGAATTCTTGGGGCCATTTGTCGGGAGCCAGACGACGCCATGTTGTACCACCGAAGGTGAGCTTGGTGTTGACTTTGTTGTGGTAAAGTGAGTCGGCGCTGTAACAGGCAGTGGATTTTACAATTACGTTTAGTTATCAAAACAACCACAAAATTTTCAACACTTCATCGTCGATCGATGGAAGAACGCGGAATTAAATATCGAAGATTTTAGTATAAATGCGGACGCGGGATTTCAAGAGGTTTATTTCAATTTAGGTTGGCCGTTGTCGCTACTAATCTTGTTTGAATTATGGAAAAACTTGAAAAAGGATAGTACATTTTTGTTCTCGCAAGTTTCTTGAATATGTCTGGTTTGATAACAAAAAGAAATTATATATGTTTGTTATTCTCATGTTAAATGTCTTTTTGAACTACAGCTGATGTCTGTTGCAACTTTCATAAATATTTTCGAAAAGCCGCGGGTGTCTGGAAACGGAAATTCGAAGACATTTCGAGTTTATAATTTTCGCGTGATTTGCACTGAAGCTATTCTTGAGCCAAATGAGTCTATTAAAAGGCCCTTAACTAGGTTGTTGACAAACTCGACTTTATACTAAAAACTTTTAAAACTGAAGATAGTTTCTGGGATGTTATTGTGCAAATGTTCGACGTTTCGATGAATAAATTGCCGTACTTTGGACATTGTTCAGCATCAGAACCGCGTCTAAATGAGGACATGATACAAGTGCTACTCGCCTGCAGGCTCCGCCTCGTGTGATTTGTTCTTTCACCGACGGACTGGTACCTGTGTCTGGTATTACGGCAGTTCTGACTAGCTTGTCCGTCTCGCGTTGTTGTCGAAAGGGAAAACCCACGCGACCTCAGTTCAAAGTTTCTTTTGTGTGTGGCTTTTTCTATTGGTTTTGTCACTTTATGACAGAAGGACAAAGGCGAAAATAATCATTACAAAGCGAAGGATTTTACAGTTTAAAAAAAACACCACGTGGGTGGCGTTTCAGCGCGTGAAATCGTGCCTATTCGAATCAACACAATCTAGAAAATAAAATCAAAAAATAGACACGCTTTTTCTAGCTTTTTCGATTTACACAAAGTTTCCGCACTTGACAACTCCAATCATCTGTGATCTGCTAATATCAGGTTTTATTGTTCACTGTGTGTAAATAAATCACCGAAGCATACGATATTGAATCAGTTTATGTTCTAGTATTGTGCGGTTGAACTTTTCTAAGTGCTCTTCACCTAAAACGAATGAAACTTAATGCCATAACAAAACATCCTCGGGCTAAATTATTTCGGTCAACGATTTTCAAACTATCTTTTTTATGTTTGACTCGAAAGTGATTTGGGTATCTTACATATGTATGTGTATGGGCATGTGTAGCAATCAGTGTTTCGATGTGGTTTATAGATATTTTGTTTGTTTTCTTTTTAAGAGAAATAAGGTTGGAAAGTGTTTGATAAACTCTTTGAATTCTGGATGAAAGTACAAACAACCAGCATTCTGCACCGCGGGACGAATGATCAAATGTTTGCAACAATAATTGTATTTTTATTATTTGTTTCCATTTCCAAACTGACACAAAATGATTTCGTCTTGCTATATCTATAAACCCCGTTGTATAGTTTGATATTGACTTCGTTATTTTATTTTCTTAAGTTTACCTCTTAAACTTTCGTTTCTTTTTATTCTGTTTTGCACCTTGTTTTATATGTTTAAATTTCTGGGTTTTTATCTGTGCTGTGCAATAATTTACTCGTCCTTTATAATATTTAAATTTTGTTTGGTATACACTTGTATTTTGTTATCATCTTCGGTGGTCTATAGTGATTGAAGTTGGCTGTATTCACCTTTCACCTTTCACCTCGCAGGATTGTGTGTATGTTCATGTTTGTTTGTGTATGTGTAAGTGTGCATGCGTGCGCACAAACGTACATCTAGGGATGAGTAGGTTGGATATATGTAGCGTTAATGTAAATGTATGCGTGCCCACGTGCTCAGGCTGCAGTTTGTATGTGTGTTTTTGTGTGTGTGTGTGTGCACGAGTTGGATATGTGTGTATGCGTGTGTGTGTGTGTGCGAGTTGGATACATGTGTGTATATGTGGAGTAGGAGTAGCAGGAGGGAGGTGAGAGAGTGCAGATTGGGATTTACTCGGAACCGGCGTCTCAAACTTGACACCGAATAAAAGAGCCTTATTTAAGTTTCTGTTTAAGTCAAACTTCATGCTCAATAATCATCAATGATCAATGTTTAGGAGCTCGAGAAAGCCCTCGACGATGCTTCAGCGGCGACTAACAACTCTGGTGAGGAACTCTTGAGCCTGCAAGACTCAAGTACAGACGTGGCAGCGGTTAACAGCCAGCTGCGGGCCCTGAACATGCGCGTAAAAGACCTGAAGGCTAAAATGGCACGGTTTGAGGAGCACTATGATGATCACCTCAAGAAGGGAAGGGAGTTCCAAGACGCTGTCGCAAGGCTTTTGGCAAAGTTTGGGAAGAAGAAGCAAGAACTGATCAATGAAGAGGTGGACGAGAAAGATACGCAGGCTATAAATGACAAGATTACTGAATTGGAGGTAAGTAGGAGAGCCTTTGTTGTTCATATTCATTATCTAGTCCATATAAGTGGGGGTGGGGGATTGGTG
>JANSTQ010198854.1:0-18307 GCA_026167885.1 Bergia puertoricense | reverse complement strand
CCAGTTCTATGTGCTTCATTTAAAGCGTTCGATATGAGATGCGATGTTTGTTCCCAAAAGGCTTTATAGAACTCGCTCGTGAGGCCGTCTATTCCGGGGGTTTTCCCAGCAACAAACTGGTCTAAAGCAACTTTGCATTCGTTAACCGTCAGCGGTCCTTCTAGTGTTTGTTTTTCTAGATCTGATAATTTTTTGTTAGGTGAGATATCAAAAAATTTTTTATATGTTGGATTATTCGGGTTATCATTATCTCGTTTTGAATACAGTTTTCGGTAAAAGTAAGCGCTGTGCTGTAAAATTTCTTTCTCTTCTGTGATTACTTCTCCAGTATCTGCTTCTATTTCTGTAATGTGTTTTATGTTGTAATTTCTTTTTTCTAAATTAGCAGAGTATTTTGTACTTTTTTCACCTTCTTCATGCCATCTTATCTTGCTTCTTAGAATGGTACCCTTAGCCTTAGAATTTGCAATAGTCATTAATTCATTTTTTAATTTTTCACACTGGACAAGCGTCTCAGTTGCGTTCGTTCCGCTGGTGATTTTTTCTTCTAATTCATTTAAGTCTTTCTCTAAAACGAATTTCTTACCTTTGGTGGGAATATGCATCATTGGAAACAAAGTCAAGAATCAGTTTGAAGGAAGGATGCTTGTCAATCACCTTGATGTCTTCTAGAGATAAAGTTCTCTAAGGAGTGAAAAGAGCAATAAGTCAACACTGCTTGAAAATAACACTCATAAATCGAAAACAAAAACGATTTAGACATGATATCAAACGTAAAACAAAATACTGCGAGCATGGCGGTGAATTTAACAAAAAAACCATCTCTTTTGGAATTTGCCGATCTTCATAATTACTTTGCTCTAACAACTTTATTAATACTTTTATTAAATTTAATTTTATTACAAATTTTATAAACGGAAAAGATACATTTCCTTATAAATAAATAAATAAATACAAAATACAAAACACAAAAATAGATGCTCATTGCAAAACATAAGAATAATACAAAAACATCAAATATAGTTACAAAAAATGTAAAACTCGAAACTTTACCAATACGATATACAACAAAACTTCCAACCTGTCTGAAACCTTTATGTTCCCCTGATGTTCTTTGCCACGATGACTTTCTACTCAACCATTTTGCCCGCTTTGTATCTCGGTTCTAAAAAATAATTCAACTGCTTGTGAATGTCTGGTCTCAGCAATGGTCAAAACTGGCAATAACAAAAAAGGAAATTGGCGATGCGTATGGTATGTGTACCCGCGCCTGTAAACATCTTAGGAAAGAGTTTACAATCACAATTAAAGAACAAACTTTCAAATGTTTATTTGTGAAGGTTTAAGAGCATCATTTGATTCACTAAAAAATCCCGGTGATTTGAAATATAGCATTTTCCAGCTCTTACGATTTCTGCTTGGTCGGACGTGGACCAATCTAGATTGAGAGGAAGAAAAATGGGGGTTCTAAACACTTTCTACATGTTATGCATCACTAAACACCAAACATTTCTAAAACCATAAAACCTTCATTTTCAAACAGTAGAAAACCGAGTGTTTAACAAGTTTTTTGAAGTTTTAAAGGGCAGTTTCCACCTCACATTTTGATTGCTTTATCTGATTGCATTACTGTGATATAAATTGTATCACTCAACGATGAATATTTTTGACATATGAAGCTTGGACTTGATGACGTTACAAGCGTAGCTCATTGCAATAGAAAATACTGAATAAACATGCTTTTCTAAAAATGTCTGCAAAAGAAAATCGTTGGATCACCTACAGCACAGTATCGGAAAATCTTTCCACTTCCTGGCAAACAAATTTATGACTTAAATTAAAATATCTACGAAAAACCTGATTTTTTTTCTTCTTAAAAGTGAGACACTAGCGATGTCGAAGATCTGAACTTTAATGCTTTTGAAACACCTCGAGAACTTGTCAACGCAGGACAACAGCAACTTATATCACAGAAAACAGTTCCACAAGTAGAATCACAAAAACAAAAATTAACTGAACCATTTTAGATGGAACTTGCCTTTACGAGGTGTGTGTGGTCATGATTGTGTTATCATTCCAATGCTCGATAAAACATGTTGATAAAAGATAACAACTAACTGATGATGAATTCGGGGTTTTGAGTTTAGAACATTTTTTGAGAGCAGCAGTTTTGTATCGCATAACCATGATATTGCCCTTCAATACAGATACTCGATAAAGCAGCAGTGTTGTTTTTTGAAAAGCAGAATACGAGAGCACAAATCCGACTGTCCAAAGAAGCCCGCTAGCTGTTTGATGTTCTTACCTCTGTTTTGTCTGGAATCCTCTGGAGTCCTGCGAACTTGAGTAAAAACCGAGCTTTCTCTTGACAAGCAATTACTTGTACGCAAAAAGAAAACGAAAATAACTAAAGGGTTTTGAGGCTTATACATGCTTACATATACAACTACAAACTTATACAGTCAGTTTTGGCAAAATTATTGTTCTAATTCGTCCTGATTGGACCTGCAGGGACAAACACAGATGTTTTTCTTGGGAGATTATAAACAGTTAGTTGTAAAAAACATTTTATTTTATTTCAAGAGCCTCTAAAATTGATGTTTCCTGACAATCCGATGAATTTCCCGCCAAAGCTTGGTGACCACCGTCATTCCGTTCCCAAGCACGAGAACTTTCAAGATTCGGATACAAATTTGAATTCTACAGAAGACAACAATCGTACGGTCTACTTTTCACGTCTGTCGACAAATTTTCAAAGGAGTTCAAAGAAGATCAGTTGAGACAGTGTTGGAAGATGGTTTGACTAAAACTGCCCCAATATTTTCCTGAATCATGCAAAAGACTGCTCAGTTACATATAACAGTCATGACATAATATCTTTAAGGGATACGTCAACAATTCCACTCCTTCCAAGAGCTCTAAAGTTCAACTATCTAAGTTCAGACAAACTGTATTGATTTTAAGGGCGTTTGAGCAACCTGTGAAGGTTTTGCCACTTTGTAAGGATTCTTGAGTACTTAAATCTTCCAACCTGGTGAATCGGGGTCCAACTTCCCTATTGAGCGTCCTTCCTGTCCTGACTCTTCTGCTTGAAGAATAAGCTTCTGTCGCCGATCAACCTGATGGAAGTTGTGACGACGCAAGTTATAAATTATTTATAAGCATGAAGTAACAGAGAAATGTGAGAGTGTGACGAACAAACAAACAAAGCACATGCAATGAAAACAATAACATTACCAGATTTCGGCGTAAGGTTTCTGCTGTTTTGAATGCTTCAAGTATTCCCTCGGGTAACGTATCCGGTGGTGTGTGTTTTGCTGAAGTGGTAGCAAAAAAGGTATTGTTTTTAAAACAAAAACTGTTTAACAGTTTGTCTCGTAAATATCTCCCAGAATCATCAGGTCGAAGAATATGACGTTTGCCATAAAGATCTCAATCAATCAATAGATTTTTAAAATTCGAACTGTTTTTCCTATTCCTGCTTCCTAATTTATGAAGAAGGTAAGACGATAGTTTGAAAACTTATTCTGAGAATATTCAATATAAAAGTTACAAGGATATAACAACTCAAATTAAATTATGACGAAGTTTTAGAGCTAATTGACATAACTAAACTCAGAACGACGAAATAAAAACATCTCCGCCTAACTCATCCTATTTTTTAATTAACTCAGTTCCGTAACAGTCGTCAAAGAACATTTAAACTCATGGTTTTTCTCCAAGACGAAAATGTACGTCAGCCGTAAACAGTGAGTTCACTTCACTCACCAAACAAAGTGACCTGTTCTCTCAACTCTTGCGAGTGCCATATTAAGGAGGCAAATAGTGACGCAATAGCTTTGTCCACCAGAGGTCCACCAATGAATGGCCCTTGAGCCTTTTCACGACAACTAATGAACATAAGAAAAATGTTTGAGGTTATTATAAAGGTTTTAAAAGTACTGAAGTAGATCTCAAATGGGGACATTCAGGATGTTGTTAAACTCACAGCTTGATCAGCTGTTGGGGAGGTCCTTCATCTTCATTGGCAATACCTTGGAGAAACACACTGACTGAGGACTCTGTTGGCATATCCGTGGTTGCCTGCAAAAGAAGAATGTGATATTTATACACACCAAAGTAAAAAGACTGTGGCGCTTGTTTATCACTTTCGCGTCTCCAAGCATTTTATAATAGAACAGCCGGCACTCAAGGCAATCATTTAGAGTGATGGTGCAGTTCTCAGCACCGAGATCACTGGTCTTCTCCAGTCTTTTCGAGATATGTGCGGCTTCTTTTAAGGACCCCGGCACATCCTTTTTTATTGTTTTTTCATTCATTACGCTACCCTGGCCACCCTCTATCGCGGGCATTACTGGCCGAGTGGTCAGCAGTTAGTGAAACTGACAAGAAATGAGGCCGTTATATGTAACCACTTTATAATAGTCTTAAGAAGGCAATTCCACTTGGTAACAGTGCTCGGGTGGAATTATTACCTGTGAAGCTCAGTCTTGTGCCTTTAAAGGAATGCTGTTTTACATTTCTGGTTTGCTTCACTAGTTTCAGTGTAAATTATTTCCTGGTTACTCGGTTACAGACCACTTTACTGTCTTATAAAAAAGAACAAGAGGACCTTTTGGAGAACATCGGGAGATTTGAACAATGATTAAAGCCTTTCTGTTCGTGTCAAAGAAACTCTACGGAATATTCAACCTTTTAACAAAGCTTGGGATTGAACTCAGAAACTTGAGTTGGCAGCCAGAAATCCGACCGAGAACGGGAGTATAGGTCCAGCTGAAATAGAGGTTTTACTGTTTTATAATTATTATGTAATTTCATCTTTGTATCCATAAGATACCCTCATCTTGAGCATAGTTAATAGAATGAATGGTTATGAAACTCGGCCAGTTTCTTTGTTATATGTTTTTGTTCTCCATTTTTTTTGTTTGCTGGCCTTGACCGTGCACAAAAGACAAAAGGTATAGAAATGCATATGAGCAACCAACCAGTAGAAACATTTTGGTTCACACGTAAAACAAAACAATGTGCACGGTCAGGGTTTGTTCAACATAAAACAAAGCAGCTTTGTATACTTCTTTTGAAGTTTGTTGGGCTTCATAACCAGTTAGTTCTATCAACTATGTCTTGAGCTACAAAACTGTTACTTTCTTTTCTAGAGCGCTTTCACTGCAATAATTAGCTAATTAACACTATCCTATGAAAAGAACTGTCTTTATTGATTAGAACGTACGTGTTCTAACATTCTTAAAAAAGTTGAAAATTGCAAGTAGTTATCCAACCATCAAACTAAAGATACTTAAGATACACCCTTTCTTTATAAAAAAACGTCTATCGTTTCGGCTGAAGCAAAAGGATCTTAACTATTTTGGGAACTTCAGCTAAATATTTTCAAAAGTGTTCTCAGTCAGTCTGAGGATATTTGGCTGTAATGTTCTTATAAGAAGCTCCTTATGAAAAGGGTGCACTCATTTAGTAGAAATAATAAGATGTAGTTGAACTTACGTGATGTCCTGAGAGGGATCGCTGAAGCTTGCCAGTCATATAACCACCACGGAACAGCGTGGTCCACACTTCACTGTGAAGGAGTTTAATCTCTTCCTCACTGGCCTCTCCCGTCGCTGCCACTGAGGCTAAACAAGAAGCACAATATAATTACCGAAAATAACCCAAATTGACTAGGTTTTCCCTGAGCTATCTGATATTTGTTCTTTTCCTTTTACTATATATAAGCGCACGAGTTGCAATTATTCAAAATAAGAGAAAATCAATAATTGAAATAACATAACTTAAAAACTTGGGTAAAGGAATGTCTCATCGTGAAGGGTTTCAATAATTGAAATAACATAACTTAAAAACTTGGGTAAAGGAGTGTCTCATCGTGAAGGGTTTTAACCAGTCTCTTCATTACCCTGAAACTGCTACAAATGCAACATTGGCAGCGAAATACATATTGTGTATAAAGTTTCTTAGGATAGCTCTAATCACTAGCCTAACTTGAACAAGAGTAATCATCTAGTTAGTTGCTGAATAATATTAACGTGTTACTTTACAAGAGCATTTCAGCTAATTGGGAATACAATAAAATCTGTGAGAAAAACTATCTGCATCGATCTACTATAAATATATTATTACAACAAGTGGATAGAAATTCATAAAAATAATTGGTATGATAATTTATGAAGGGGCATAGCTATGATTTACAGAAACAACAAAAAAACAACAAAAGACAAATTAATTTCTGCATAGAGTACAACCCTGCTGGCAGCTGTTTCCAACTATGACAGAAATGTCCCCGAACTCAGATTCGTTTCTTGAAGCTGGACAACGTTTCTACTGAGCGTTCTTTAATGCTACGTTTGCCCAAAAGAAAGGTTCGAACTGCATTGATGAATGTTATCCATACCATATGGTATTGGATCGTTTGATCATAAACTCCCGGTTTCATGAATTGTGTTGTTGATTATCGAAAAGGTAAAGGGCATATTTATTTATAGGGCTAAGATCGTATCTCTCTTTGTACAATAATTATTTTGATGTTTGATCTTCTTTGTTTTGAATGGTTAGCTACACAGTTTATGCGTGAGAGGATTCAACTTTTATTTCCGTACCGAATGGCAAAAATTTAGTCTCATTACAAATTCTACATTCCGTATAGCATGCCAAACTTGTTACAGGGCAAACGAGTGCGGCGAGTAAGAAATTGAGGTTACACAAGAAAACAAAATTAATAGCTTCAAAGTTTTGACGATTTTATGAAATTTTTCCAAAAATCTTTGGAAATCGATATCCTCATTAGAGAAGGATATGGAAAATATACCACTATGGCCCCGGATGTAGTTTCCTGAATGGACTTAATGAGTGATGTACTTTCAAACAAAACACTCGTGTCTATTCAGCAAAACGAGGTATTATTGATGGGGGGAGGGGGGATCCCTATTACCTCGATATCGTAAAATAAACTGATACATAACCAGAAGATTAAAACAAGAACTTCCAATTCTATTGAATTTTCACTTTACTTAAATATGTGTTTACGCACCAACTTCGTTTTCGTGAAAGAAGCATAGTAAATACATAAGAACAAGTTTGGAGTCGCTGACTACACAAATTGTCACTCACATTTCTTCGAATTCAAGGCTGCACTGCATAACAGTCCAAACAGCCTCGCCATTCCAAGCTGAAGGTCAAAGATCCACGACAGCGCAACATCTGGTGAACCTTTGGCAATCACCTTCAACACAAGTATTCGCATAAGTCCAGGTCCCAGAAAATCCAAAGCAAATGTACGTAACATAATACCGAAGTTATTTACCTTGAACTTGTAACCCCATTCATTGTTGCTTCCATCAGAGTGGAAATTAAAAACTAGGCGATTTCCTGCTTTAAAGTGGACAACCTAAGAATAAAAAACAGAAATGGTAAAAATACAATTTTTCACAAGAATTAAAATACAAAAGAAATAAAACTGGTGAAATATACAGAAATGAGTGTTGTGGTGATTTACAATTTATAGGAAACTCCGTTTCTAGTTCTGTTGCTTGTTTCCATCAAAGACTAACGAATCTTTTATTTGGAAACAATTGTTTTAAGTACCTCGATAAAGTAAGAAGAATACACGATGCTTTACCTTTGGCCATTTTTCCGTGCCAACTTTCTGATCAAAGCGTCGTTTCGTTCCATTTGAATCAGTAAACTCCAAGTAGTCATATCTGGAAAATACATGTGATTTCTTAAAATACACATCAACCACGTTCATAATAGAAACTCGAGTCTTTGCAGTGACACTACTGAAACGGTTCCACTTTAAAACATCAGAATATCAAAGAAACCCTGAAAACAATGACACCATTACCTTCGTTCCGTTTCACAGCGATGGTCAAACTCCACAACGAATTCTGAGCAACCAGGACAGCTGAAAACCTGAAAAGAAGAAAAGCGATCATAGTGACGTAACTGTAAAAAATAGTTGACAAAGAAATGCTAGGGCGTACAGCACCTGATATAGCATGTGTCACAACTCCTGAGAGAGTTGGGCGTCCTTTTAATCATTTACAACGTGGATTAAAATTACGAAATTACTTTTCCCATGCCGTGTACGTACCAGGTAGTTTCAGGGTTTAACAAAATAACAAAAGAAAACAAGAGATTGTTGGGCCAGTTAGCACCACAAGCTGCCTAAGGTCTAGGTAGTAATTCCCTCAGTACTATTATGATATTTATTTCCCATACAAAGTCGAACAAAATCGAGCCAACCACACTCTCACCTTGGACTTCCTGTATTAACACAACAGTTGCTAACACTTTCAACTTCACATAGTTTAATAGTAAAGTAAGTATCACATTTCTTCCTCTGCTTTTTCCTTCTTAGAGTGTAGTAGTGAGGAAAATGTCTCGATGTGCAGTGTAGAGCACCACCTCGTTGTAAAATGTTGAACTAAACAATTATCTTGGTGGGCTTGCCAAATGAACGTGTCGCTGCCGTGAGGTAAAAAATGACTTACCATCGAAATGTCTTGATTGTTCTCATAGTTGTGCAAAGATTCGACTTCCCATGTTCTCAACACGGTTTGTCCCTGTGATTTGTTCCACTCTTCTGAATCAATCTTTGAACAGATGAAACCGTTTAGTATGGTGCGAGTTAATTTGAAATAGTAAACACTTTCTTTTCTTTTCTCACTTAACATTAAAACTCTGCCAAGTTACTTACTACTACAAGAAACATCTAATGGCAAAAAGGAGCTTATTCGCTTTTCTTTAAAGGCAGTAACCTAGGTAGAAGGCATATAAATTCTTTAATAATTTAGAGCTGCCATAAATTACACTTAACCCAGTAATTTTTCCTGACCACACCCGACGAATAATCCTCATACAAGGGATCGCTATAACGGTAAATAAATAAATAACTCTAAAACAATTTAAGAGCCATTACATCAATCACGACACAAGATGAACATTTAAGTTAATCGTTTGCGGCGTTCATTACCTTGTAGAACAGATCAGGAACTTCGGCAGAAAACTTCCGAAGCTCAGCAGCAATTGGTTGCAAATTTCGTAGAACTGGCATGCAGATACCCTCTATATCAGTAAACATGTTCAGGAACAAAACCTGTAACAAGATTAATGGCTGTGACTTTCTAATACATTAAGAAAATCTAAAATGACTTTGTTTCCAAAAACAAACTAAATGAGGTATACTTGACATCCCCAGAAAACGTTGTCTCTTCTTTTCTTACAGCAATAATCCATGAATCTTTTTCGACTTACCAATTGTCGGGTTGCTGTAGAAACATAGGAATGCTCCAGCTTATCGACAGACACAAGCTAAAAATCAAAGCAGAATACCAAGTGAACGAAAAATGAGCAAATAACTATAACAAAACTGTTGTAGGTTGTAGTCCAAGAAAGTGTCGTCAGAACCATAACCAGAAGAGTCTCGTTTTTTCAAAAGTCCAAACGTTCAAAACCTTGAATTGAAACTTCAACTGTCTGCTACTACCTCTCGGCTAAAAAAATAAAAAATAAAAATACCCTAACTTGCACTTAAATCGTGTTTTGGACTCGCTTTTTCGATTTTTGGAAAAAAGTTGTGTTACAACTACTTTGACTTTCGTAGATTTTTAATCTGAGCTTTTGGGAGGAAATAAATGATTTTGAGACCAGACGACTTGTTGCCGTCTTCAAAATGCTCAAATAAGTCTCGAGGCTTTGTCTAAAACTCCGCCGCAATCTTGAAGACGACAACAGCGTTCTTCGGAGTACGATTCTCATGTCACTTTCGTTGACTGTAAACAAAAATCATTTCTGGAAATACCTTTTGCTCCTTCCTGTGTACGGCTTGAAGTGAGCTCAAGACTTTGTTGGATAAACAAGCGGTATCTTGATTCAAACAGAAAACCCAGATAACTTAGTTAGTTTGTAATGTCAATACTCTGACATACTCTTTAAATATCCCGAAAGTGATATGGTGAATGTTTAAGGGAACCTTGCTACCGGTATGTTCCGAGATAAAAATAAATCCACCATAACGGAAAAGATGGCGGCTGTACATTTGATCACAATGCCTTGCGAACCTAAATAAGCGAATAGATACACATGGAAGACCTCATTTTTGGGAAACTTGTCCATGCACTAACAACATTGTGTATGCTAGGTTTGAAGTTTTTAGATCCTTTCTGCGCGTTTTTATCAGCGTTTTCAGGTTTTTCGTGCGCTAGGACTTATGGGAAAATGTATCAGACGACCATCTTTTTTTACGGTCAATTGTAAAAGAGTATCGCTTATGCAACATAACACATCATAAGATATCAAAAAAACACAACATAATGTTACGCATATTATATCATCACCAATCTTGTAGTTTTATCCCTATATTTTTAGACCTGTTAGGTACTATAGATGGAGCAGTTTCAAACCTGTTGTAGCTGTTTAGACAATGGTGGCAGTATCGATACGATATTATTGTACATAATGCTTTTATAGTTACGAGGGGCACTAGTTGTTCACTTTTACTGTAATGTGTTACTCTCGTTAAATAAAGTTGTCATTATTATAATCATTAATATTATCAATATCACATCAAACCATATCACAACAAAACATAACACGACACGACACGACGCAACACAACACAACATAATGTAATACAATGCAACGCAACACAACACAACACAACGCAACGCAACGCAACAAACACAACATACTGAAACTTACATTCAGCAATTAGCGCAGTTGAGGCACTCTTCCCTTCAGGACCACCATTTTGAAGCTGTCCACCACACCACGTGAGCAGACTTTTCTGCATGGCACATAACAACTGCACGAGGTTGGATGGCGAGTCACTGTGCTTACTTGACTCAGTCATACAGCTGTGGCACTTCAAACATAAATAAAACCAACAACTTCAATAACCCATTTTTAATCAAAAACGTTCATTTAAACTCATAAAGTGAGTTTATATTTCACAACTTTTGTTCACACTTGCTATCAGACTGAAAACAATAAAGAAAGCCCAATTTGCAACCAAATCCTACCCAGGTGTATAATAATATCTTCAGTCCCAACAAATTATATTATGAGATGACAAGAACAAATTGGCAACAGCGAATTTTAAAATGATATATTTTCAAAAGGAACAAATTTATTTCTTGGAACGTCCTATCTAACGGACTTGATGGATGTCAAATGGACATCAAATGCCACGAGCTTGGATGACTGTCCAACAGCAAACTACAAACCCACAAAATGTCAAACACCAGCAGAGCACCAGTGGTCACACCTAGCTCTTTAAGCACTGTCAGCAAATCGGCTGTTGTATGCTAGGAACGCCTGACTGAACTGATCAAGGGAACCATCTCACCATCCTAGAAAACCTAAAGCGCTCGAAACATTCTCAAAATGACCGTCATTTTTAATTTTACCTGTGGTTTTGAAATAGGTCTAAGTACACTGAGACTAATCTCTGAAAGCATTAATTATCTTATCTGGGCTTATAAACAACTTCATTGTTGAAAAGAACTAGAAGAACATGTCTGGTTGGTTTGGTTTTTCTGGGAAACGAGCAGACAACAACGCTTGTTACTAATCTTGAGACACCTTCTGGGATGGTGTCATTTTACCAGGCAAGACGGCACACACTGACTGGCTAACTCCTAGCAAACGTGCCATCGCCTAGTGACTCTCACCTCCTGGTTCGCAACTGAGATGAGGGTGTTCATCACAGACAGCACTGAACTGTAGTCAAACCCGTCCTGAAATAAGAAACAAACTGGTCAGTTTTTTTTATACGAGTTTTTTTATTCTGCATCTAGTAACATGCGCTACGTGGCAAAAATCATGTGCGACACAAATTTTCTTTTGGGGTCGAGCTCGTGTGTTTTCTATCTGAACTCGCAGGCTTTCGCATTTGTCGATTTTAAATCAAAGATTTAAACAAATTTTAATAGTTGTTGGTTCGCACCAGTGGGACCTCAAACGCACCTCAAGGACCTCAAACGATTTTCAAGGACTTTCCAGGCCTAGAATTATGTTTTACAAATTCAAGGACTTTTCAGGATTTTCAAGGACCATGGGACTCCTGACTTTTTCCGTTTGAAGATAAATAGCAGCTGCTGAACAGCTAAAATTGTCAGATAGTGTTCATTTTTCTTGACTACTGACATTATCTGCCACGCGAATGGTGGGTAGCTTAATTTTCTGGCTGATCAAAACGCATTATAGTTATGTGTACTAGCGAGTTTCCTGAACATTAGGAAAAAGGTTCAATCATTAGTTAACTATGTCCAAAACAGCACCAAACTGTTTTAATCCTTCACCTTTGATGAAATGTTTATTTGTCTAAATCTGTCACGGTCATCAATACTCTTTGAATAAAAAGAAATAAAAACTGAAGTTTTCAATATGAAAAAACCGAATTGCTGCACGATATATAACAGCGATTTCTCTCTAATTCATGAGAACAGTAACTCCAAGCTGTAACTTTCGCAATAAGTCACCAGGGATCCAACCCTTAACATGAAATTCGAGAATTTTTCAAGGATTCTCCAGCAGATCAAAGGACTTTCTGTGGCAAATAAAACTTGAAATTTTTGTTAGAGAAAAATGTGCTTTTGGTGAAATTCAATCCCGCGACCAGTTTTCGAACACTTGTGAATGTCATTTTTGATATGGAAAATGTTATTAGTCAGTTTTCTGGTGATACAGCCGGCAAGCAATTAAAGGATTTTCAAGAACCTAAATCAGTGACTTTCAAAGATTTTCCAGGATTGTCCCTAAATTACTGTTCACGGAAATGATCCACTGGACACTTCACTGACCTGTGATACTTCGTCTGGCAAACCCAGCAGGCCGCTTGCATCCTTGTTACTAAAGAAGCGACACAGTGATTCGAATGTAAGAGCCAATGAGGTGGCTTTCTTCTCTTCCATCACCTTGTCAACCATGGACAGCAAGTGACTACGCCTGGTGCCACTGTCTGGAAAGAAAACTTCTGCACCTATACAGGGAAACCATAACTAGTTTAATAGATTGCTACAGCTGAAGATATCCTAAATATATTTAACATTTGTATAGGGACTCCATATTATAGTTATTAGATTGCTACAGATGAAAGAATACTCAAGAAAACCCTGCATCTACGCCGGGAAACCATATTAAAGTAACTAGGTTTACTTCAAAACATTTTAAAACTAATTTTAAACAATCTTCACACTTCGTTCTTGTACATCCTGACACAACATTTGTTTGGTTGACGCTTGCATATCATTTAATTCTCGTGAATACTGTCCCAAAGTTTGTTTCGTAGACTGAACTACTAGTCACGCGATTATTGTTGCCACACTGCAACACAGCTTTTCTGTCAAGTTGTTTGACGTGAAATGTGGTTGACAGAATCCCAAAACCAACATCGATTTGACGCAGGTCAGACGTTCCAACCCTCCTAATCTTGTCGGGAGTCACCTGGTTTTTCGTGCAATCTCCCGATCTCCTGATTTATATCGAAATCTCCTGAATTTTGCAAATTTCGAAGACTAGGGGCAGAATTTTACAAAATCACTGCTTATAGTGACAAATGGGAATGCAAATGAAATCAATATCCACCGAAACTGGACAAAATATGTAACGAAGATAATCTCAATATTTTTCAAATATAAAAAACGCCATTTTGCTCTCTCCTGGAAAGATCATCGCCTCCTGTATTTTTCGCGAGGTGTCTGGGACGGCTAAAATTTCATGCTTACTGGAACATTGACAATGCAGAAAATGCCATTTCAGAACACTTAAGTTTCAAAAATGTCTAGTCTATCTTAATTGAGCCTCTGGTCCACCTAGATATTATAGAATCTCGGGCCATCGTAAAATCTCAATATTTTTGAGCTCCAGGGGATGGAACCTCTGGCAGATGATTGTGTTGCAATGGTGTTGTAGACATTTAGTGTGTGTTTGGAACTCACCATCGAGAATTACCATCGTAGCTATCCTTTGCATCCTTTCATCATAAACGCTTCCGTCATTGTCAACGATGTCACAGAGATGAGCGAACACCTTCTTTGACAGCTGTGGAGCAACAAGGTTCAAGTAATTTTGAGTACTTTCTGTGTGTTTTGTCTGGCTGGGTCAACAGAACTGGTTTCTGGTCAACGTTAATGAAAATGTCAGGGCACTTTTTGGAAGTCTCTGAAACGGGAGCTTCCTGGTGAAACATTGGTTCAAGAAACAGTACAAAAGGTGCACACTTTTCTTCTCATCATAATGCCCATGTTCTTGTTGGCTGGAAGAGGAGAAGTAAGAGGCTACAATACTGTAAGCAGTCTGACTACAACCAGTTCCACTGCGAACTGAACAGTCAAGCCAGCGAGACGGACAAAAGGAATAACTTTTAAAATGATACCAAAGGCATGTCTGAATCTTGATGAATCTAAAATCAAACAAGTCCAGCTGTTTCTAGACCTTGTCGCACTGTCTGCGTTGTGCTTTGAAAATTTGGTAAAGACAGTCACACCATTTCATCAGTTGTGCTTAACCTGGTTTTCAAACGAAAAGATTCTTCCAGCAAACTTATGCCAGAGTTTGTGCAATCATGAAAGTACAACACAAACTAAGTGCAATTTCATTACTTTCCTAATGACAGAGAAACTGCTACACTATCTGCTGCAAGTAATTCTTAAAGGAATTCAGTGTACACCCGAACAAAAGTATTGAAATTAGAGAGTCACGGATATTTAAACTGGTTATATGGATATAATGGTTTCTAATTCTTATTTCACCTTCCATGTTTTATTTAGAAATACGTTTCACATATAACTCTGCATTCACGATCTTCGTAGTTGTACTGTCAAGGTTGTCTTTACGAGTGGTGTTGGGGAATTTAAACTTATAACAAGGAATGGGAAGGCGTGTGAGATGATGGAAGCTTAGTGGAACTACTGTACGAAATAACTTGGTGGGAGTGTTAAAAGTATACTCCAATATTTGAACTACTTTAGACGGTTTTGATAAAACGCATGACTTGTGACCTCTTTAGTATTTGTAAAGGGCTCTTTGAAACAATATTAGGATGTCTGGAAGTAGCTCCGACATCAGGGGGAGAATGTTCCACGCCCTGGGGACCCTTGAGTGGCAACTGTTTTGAAAGGTCACTAGTCTATCTTTTATCACACTGAGTAAGTTTACATTTACAAGTAAAGTTATCGACCCTTTGTGAAACCTTTTGAGCTTCATAAGTACTGTCATCTTCCACTGGGATCTTAAACCCTACAACATGCAAAGTACCTTCGTCTGAGCATCCTTAACATCCTCCCTGCTCGAATCCAGACTCCTGCTGCCAGCCTTCAGGTACGGCAACCCCTGGTACAATAGTCTTAGCAGAAGAATGCTGGCGATCTTTATCTTTTGATGCTTGGTCCCCCTATTTTGTTCAAGACACACAAGAAGGATTGAAGGGTTACCTGATTTTCTTGTTTATTTAACAGTCCAGGAATGGAAACTTACGTAGCCCCGGCGGCCAGTGGCGGCTCTACCTCGGTGTAAGAACCTCACGCCTGACGTCACTGGGTGTACCAGTAGTGAAGGGTGATAAATCGCCCAACAATGTTGATAAGTGGCACTCTTGTACTCATAGATCGAAAAATTTGCTTTAGTTATGGGAGTCGAATTAAACATTTCAGAACAATATAATTGACGTCAACTAGACGTCGAGCACGATACTGATGTCAATTCACCTCCCATGACTAAAGTAAATTTTGATGACCGTATCGCCAATCCTCAACGATAGAACGAGCCATCATCTGTATCAGAGAACACTATGACGTCAGTCATGAGGTTCTTACACTGAGGTAAACCCCAAGAGGCGACCAGAATCCTAGCTCGGGCCAGTGAATTTCACAAAGCACTGGCCCGCTCGGCAAGTTTATCTTGCTTTTCTGGAAAACTTACATATTAGTTCAAGTATTTATGAAATATTTCCCACGTTAAAATAATGTGAGAACATTCCAAATCTGAACTGGGGTCAATTCAATAAAACCTTTACACTTGTAATTTACAAGCTGGACCGTTATATTTACGAGCGCACACAAAAAATGGATTCAATAAACATAAACAAGTCCTTGTTACAAGTGTCCGACCTGTAAAGAATTCAGTTGATATCTAATTCAATAAACGTTTACAACTGTCCGACTTGTATATCTGGGACAGTTCGTAAATTACAAGTGCAAATTACAAGTCACAAGTCACTTGTAAAATTTAAACATAACTGCAAAGATCGTTCAGTTTAGAGTGAAATCATGCTCTCTTACAGTAATGAAGAAGTGGAAGAACTTATAGAACAACAAATTGTTCGTCCGCCTAGAAATTTTAGCCGAGAGTTGGCTTTTTGACTTTGCAAATCCCCGCCAATTTCGTTTTCCCATGGACGCCATTCGAATGTTTACTCGATACTGTAGTTGTTCACGACTGCGCTTTTACAAGTGTAACAACGCGTAATTTACACGTGCAGTGCTACATTTGTAGGTTAATTTGTAAGACACCCTTGACTGCACGTGTGAATTCCAGTGTAGGAATTTTTTTTATCGAATTCACGTTTTCACAAGTCGGACTTGACATGTGTATTGAACTGACCCCTGGATTACTTAGAACGAAACTACATCAATAAGTGTAATAAATTATAGAAAAAACAAACAGTTCTCGTCCAGTCATTTGGACTTCCTAGCCTTGCTTAGCCGGCGAGCAGCTAGGCAATACGCGGCCACGCCTGACGGAGTCTGTGGCGGGGAAAAAATTAACGTGCAGCTGCTTCTCGCTCACCATCAGTTGTTGTTTCTTCCAGCTGTGCGCAAGCTGTTACCCAGATTAATCAATCGAAGATAAGGGTTTTCTTGCAAGGGACAGGACTGCCACAATCAAAAAAGGCTTCTATTACTTTAAATAAGGATCACTAGTAACAAATAACTATATTTGATATGTCGTCAATCGGCTGTTAAAAACGACTGACGGAGAATATCCACAACTCGCGTTCGGGAATAAAATTTCAGATTCCTTGATATTTTTCCAGAAAAATCCCTTTGGTAAACTATTTTCAAAAATGACAACTAAACAGCAAACTGAATTTTCATCTTGGAAAAAAAAAGTAAAATGCCAATGACGGGCAGTCGTGACGTGGCAGTTCTACTGCAAAATCGTGGTATTTTCGACACCCGCGCGACGGAAACTGGTCGATCGTATGTAGCAAAACTTTCCACATTGAGGGTGGCTCCACCTCGGTGTAAGAACCTCACTGCGGACGTCACCATTGGTGAAGGGGCCAACAATGTTGATAAGTTGCACTTTTGTATTGGAAAATTTGCTTTAGTTATGGGAGTTAAATTAAACATTTCAGAACAATATAATTGACGTCAACTAGACGTACGATAATGATGTCAATTCACCTCCCATAATTGAAGTAAATTTTGAAGAGTATGAGTGTAAGCATGCACCGTACCGTCAATCATTAACGATAGAACGAGC
This sequence comes from Bergia puertoricense, assembly GCA_026167885.1. Taxonomy (NCBI): domain Eukaryota; kingdom Metazoa; phylum Cnidaria; class Anthozoa; order Zoantharia; family Parazoanthidae; genus Bergia; species Bergia puertoricense. The sequence goes on along the minus strand of JANSTQ010198854.1, from coordinate 811 downwards.
CATCATTGCTCTCACTGTGACATCATTCGTGTATATGTATCAGAGAACACTATGACGTCAGTCGTGAGCTTCTTACACCGAAGTGAACCGGAAAGGGTTACAACTGCTACCAGAAACCAAAAACTTTTGACAACAATGGCTTTTGAACATATTTTAATGGCTGTCTCACTTCACTTATTTTATGTAAACAAAAGTTCATTTAAAATGCCCATACTGACTTGTCAGGATCAATTATTGACAAATACAAACAATTATCACGTTTGTGTTAAAAAATGATACATATGAAGCTACTGGAGGTAACATAAATTAAATAAGATCCTGTCGGTAGAAGCACACGGTTAAATGAATGCACAACTGACTATCAACTCAAATACACTGATTCGTTAAGAGCTCACCTGCTTGTGACGAGCGAATAAACATCCCATATCTGCTCTAGGCTGCAGCTACTCATTTCAAGGTGCCCCTCCTGTAAAAAGGTTAAAAGACTCACATGAACAAGTTATCTACTAATACAAAGCCAAAAGTCAATAATTTAACCCAACATATCACAGCAGCGAAATTTGCACACAGAACTATAGAAAGACGTAAAAGAAGTTTTCAAAAATGATAAAATACATTAAAACACCATTTTCCACATCGAAATGCACGAATGAGGTTATCTAATTGTCTTCACTGACGTTTCCCGGCAACGAAGAAACTCGTATTCTAGTGCAATATTATTATTTTTAATGATCATGACCCATAAGTCATTTACGAGGAAACCTGACTATCGGATACCCTTTCTAGGATTCGGGGGGGGGGGGGGGGGGGG
>JANSTQ010198853.1:12322-30118 GCA_026167885.1 Bergia puertoricense | reverse complement strand
AGTCCCAGAATTAAATAAGCCCCCCGGAGGCTTAATAGAGCTTTTACGGTATCTTCAATAAATATTGTCTTTACACCGATATCACATACCATAATATTACATGACAAACTTACAATGTTGAGATTTCATGACTTTCTAGGTTTTCCATGACCAATACAATCCTTGTTAGTAACATTCTAAAAGCCTTACCTGTAATCCTTCGATAATACTTCTGTAATCTCTGGGCATAAGAATCATCATTGAGTCCCGACGAGATTTACCAGCGCTTAGCCAAGCACGTGTGTGTTTCTTTACCAGATTGGATCTTGTGAAAAGTGCCTGGATTTGCGTCTCGAGATCTCCTGGGATTGCAATTCCACGGTTCTTTGCTAAAACGAAACATTACAACTGCCGTCAGTGACACACTACTGAACAATACTGCAAATGCAAATCATATGCAATTTCGTTAGCCTAGACGAATTATGACGTCATACACACAATGGCTTTCAATTGTTCCTTAGGCGAGATAAAGTAACGTGTGTTATACAAAAACTCTTAATGATAGATTGTATAAAACACTCCTTGGAGCAATGCCTAACATATCCTTTCTTCCATCCGCTTGGCGAGCCACGAGAGGCTCTGCTGAAATCGTGCCGTTGATCTCTTGGGTTTCAATCAGAATCTTGACAAAGACAAAAATAATCAAATCGATTTCATTTTTGCGCTTGCGGGTTGGGTATAACTGCAGCCATTTTGGCGTGAATCCGGCTTAAAACCTGGCTGACTAGCATGATGTTTAACATGATCCTTGGACACACTCAATAGAAAATTAAAACTACACGATTTATTTCGCGTTGTCCAGCAGGTGAAGAAAGGTTCTGTTAGAAGGGAAGGCCAATACACGAGATTCTAATTTAATTTAAAGAACTAGTCAATCCTAAAGTCAACACACCAATGTCAGAGAGGGCCTTGATGCAAGTCTCCACGTGGTATTTTTGTGTCCCTGACAACCACGAACACTGCGATACTCTGAATGCTCCACGGAGTAACTGCACAAACACGGGTTGTCGGGACTGGAACGAAGAAGAGTAACTTATCAAATTAATGAAGATTAGGAAGAACAGATAAGTGTTGATAGTCTGCTTGACCATAAATTACAATAATTTGTCAGCTAGATTAATATATAGAGTTATAAATAGATTATTACTAATCTCATATCGGGTAGCATACTTCAGTACTAAATAAAATTGGCTGTAATGTCGTCGACTGCAGTCAAAGCTAAAGGCGACCCGAGGGCTCCTTTTTTCTTAGCTACTACTACAAGAGCAGGGACAGGCGCTACTCCTTTCCCAAACTTTACCCCAGCATGTTGGTATTCATTTATACGGCTAAGTTGACGGAAGCAAATCGAGCTGGCTATACATCCAGCATGCATGTAATATCTTTCTATCAGACATAAAAGGTCTTTCTTTCGTATATTTCTGTTTCTAAGATACCTATTCATTCACATCATTACAAAACTGTTTTCATCATGAAATGCTTGTATTGCGAGACGAATTTCTTCTATAAAGATGGAGATTTTTTTAAGAGGAGAGAAGAACGGAAACAAAAAGTACAAACTCAGTAGCCTTGAATTTGGTTACTTTCAAGAGCTTGAGTTGGGTTCGATTGTCCAAAATTTTAAACAATTCAACTTTCTTCAACTGGGAATCTCTGAAAGTAATTTTTTCAGGACCGGAACAAAATTTCAAAAACTGAAATCTGACACGCTTCCACATACCATAAGTAAACTTGTTTACCTTTCTCTTGTATTATTGATCAGATGTTTCAACTTGTGTTGAAGACATTTGTTTAACGTTACAAGCATGCACATTACAGTGACTGCCCTCGTTTATTGGGCAAACCTAGATTGTTCACCTGTCTGACGTATCAGTTATTCAAATTAATCACCAGCAGCTTACCTTAATAGTTGTGCTGGCATCAGAAAACGGTGAATTGAAGAAAAACGTGATGATATTCATGACGGTTTCTGTGACATACTTTTCCAACATGGGCTCAGAATAAAACCGGTCCACAGTGTTACACACCTGTTTACGAAACAATTCAAAATACAAGTTATCAACACTAGATTAGTGTTACAAGTATGCCATTGTAAGTGCAAACACTTTTTATGATTTTGCTAGCCCTCGATTACAAGTAAATACCTTGACAAATGACTTTGAAAAACTTGCTTTGAGAAAGACAAAATGTGGTTACTAAATCTGATTTGAAAATCACAAGATGGGAACTTCATCGACAACAATTTCAAACAGCGACGATGTGTTGTGTAAGAACAGTTTAACTATTTCACTGTTAAAATAACTGCAAGTTAAGTAATTTTTTTCCGAAAGGGGAAACGAAAAGCTTTTAATTTACATACTGAACACAAGTATCGATTCCTTGCTGTCATTTACGTTTACCTTTACGTCTTGCACGCAACTTTAAAATTTTGCCTAATAAATTTACCATTACAAAAGTTGACTAACAAAAACAACGTAAAGCTTGTGATTCAATAAAGCCCTTAACTTTCATCCACGACCAAAATGTCCACGGATGATCAAAAACGTGTCCTAACTCTAGTGTTTACACAGAAACTCAAAATTTAGAATGAAATTACAAGACTTCTTCATGACCTTACAACATTTTTCCCGACTTTATTTGACAACTGTTTTGGTGAGATAATTTACAACAAAAATAATCCGACAGGACAAATTATCTTCCTAAATTCCATGACTTTCTACGACTTTTCTATGACCGTGCGAAGCTTGTTTCTAAATAACACAAGTAATACAACAGCTAAATGCCAATGCCAATGCCAATTCACTTACACATAAAAGCAAATCAGTAACAAATCAAAATTACATACGTTTGTAGCCACTCATTCAAGGATGACTTACCCTGGCCATATCAACGAGAAACTCCTCAAATAAGGTCCAGATGTGGTTACTGGTATAAATCTCTTTCATTTCCACCTCAGTGTCAACGTAACAGTGGTTCAAAAAGTTCACATAAGCATCTTTCACCTGGAGATAGGAGGCAAGTAGTTCTGGTTTACGATTACAGCAAATAAAAGGGCAACGGTGTGGGACGATGCTTACGGGGTTTATTATTATATTGGACTGTACTGTATTGTGTTGTTTGCATCGCATTGAATTGTATTGTATTGTATTCTAGTGTACTATATTGTATTGTAATGTATTGTATTACATTGTACTGTATTGTATTATATTACATTGTATTGTATTGTATTGTATTGCATTGTATTGTATTGTATTACATTGTATTGTATTACATTGTATTGTATTGTATTGTATTTTTCGAGAACCCCCTAATTGCTCTATGTTCTTGAATTGTTCGTTCCCCCACGTTCTCATCATCCTCTAAACATTTATTTTCTGATGGAATATCAAATACTGAGTAAGGGTTTAACGACTTCAGTAACTGCCTCAAAACCCTTATTTATGGCACTAGCAATTACAGCAACTGTTGTCAAATTAAGTAAGCCTTAAGGAGTAGAGAGTTAATACGTTTTCTCACCTCAGGCAAACAGTCCGTATGCGTGACCATTCTTACTATATCGTCAAGAGGCAACAGACTATGACACTTGATTTCTGTGTAGACATTTTTGCCTTCAGTGCAACAAGCCAGCAGTTGCACAAGACTAATGTGATACAACAGAGGACCGGCTTCATCTGCTCGCTCACGTTCGGATTGCATCATCTCCACAAAGGACGCAAAGGACTGTGGGTCACTGTAGAACACCAGGACATCCTCTCCTACATTCACCAGCTGTCAATCAAAATGGTAAAAGATGTGTGTTATAAAACACTTAGAGCCAATTATTTAAACAAAAACTAAATCTTAACCTGTGTTAATCTCATATTTAAAGGTGCTATCTCTCTTCAACACAAACTCAATTGCAATTATCCTTTACACAACGAGACTGATTCCACCCCGTTTCCAGGTTTAACACCGTAAATCACGGGAAAGTCAACATCAGACCCCAAATTCTGGTACAAAATATATAGTAAGAAAATATAAAATTATCTGTCCTAAAAATGTCGGGGCGTAACGTTACGACAACGTGCAATTCCTGATTGAAATACTTTAGACTTTATATCAGTAATGTACTGTAATTATTTTTTTGGTTATTAGGTTCTTCAGGGGTGGGTGTCTTTGTTTGTGGGAAGTAGTTTGGAATACCTATTGTACGCTCACACGCCCTGTGGGATAAATTGCGAAATAAATGACATAACAGTAAAATCAAAATACTATAATTAGCCTATACAATAGGCACGTATATACTAGTCAAGAGCAGTAGTTGACACATACCTCAGCCATGACCATATCCTGTGTCTTCCTAATGGTCTGTCCCTCTGTCTTCACAAGAGTCTGCAGTAATCGCAGGTACTCAACGTGTCTCCCCTGGCTCTCGGTAGAGTGTATAATGTGCTGCACAACACGCTCTGTTACCTCGTAACACAACGCCGAGTTGTTCATGAAAATGTAACGCAATGTTTGACACTCCTGAAGCTAAGAATGGATACGACAAGATGAGTTTATCATAAAGCAGTAATGCATTAGCCATAAACGAATAAGCCTGGTTTAATAACAGGCAGAGAAATTTAGATTTTAAGTCACCAGCCAAATTGCTAGAGGGAAAGTTCTCACTAACAAAACTTCCCGAAGGGAGAGCAGCACTAGCAGAACAAATGCATGTTTGTCTGTAAATGTTCAGTTTAATATCTGTGAACTTCTTCTCCAGTTCTCAAAAGTACCATATGCGTCAAGGTGATACATCTGTTCGCCTTTTGTATAAAACAGTATCTTATTACCCACAAAATTTATAGTTAAAAACCTGTTTTATGGCATTTTTGAGGAAAGGATCTTTAATTCTCAAGCAAACACGAGCAAAAATTTGCCCTTGGAGAATCTTCTGCTAGCTAAGGAGCATATTTTAGTGATAACTAATGGTAATTTTGACAGCAGCTAGTGGTTACATCGAGCCCTGCATAAAATTATCACGTATATTTTCTGCGATGTTTGGCACTCTAGAAACTAGGAACGGATAAAAATGTATGTATTAGAAAAATGTAAGATCATGAGATTATCACGAAAACGTAACGCGATGTTTCGCACTCTTAAAGCTGTAAACTGACGTTTCGACAGTCTGTGTGAAGGTTATCCACAGGATCAATGCATATGCTTGATGCCAAGCCTTCTCTCATTGGATGTCATCGGTAAACTGTTGTTAAAAAAGTTTATATTCAATCATTCTCTTTGTTCATTTGTCTGGAAAGGATGAGATTGGCGCATGATGTAGTAATTTTCTCTGAGCATGAGGCGGGAGTTAATTGAGTGCATTTAGTTTGCTAACGCTGTATTATTTATTTATCGTTTATATTTCATTACTATTTATGCAGTTGGTTGAATTTTGCTGCAACAGTATTTACTGCTTACAAATCAGAAGCCTTCTGCTCATTCTAGCAACATACCCCTGGCTGTAGAAAGAGATCCAGGTGCTTGTGTAGAATGGCCTGGTTGTGCTGGTTACCGAGGCAGAAATTCCTCAAGAATTCGTGTGCAAGGCACATAATGTCCTCCATCCGAATGTCTTCATGCTATATAGAATAAAATTATATTTTAATGTGAGAAAAAGCGCAAAAACAACCTTTTGTAATGTTGTGTGCTGCTAGTTATATGTTATATGTTTAATATTATTGCTGTTAAGACTACAGGGGATTTTTTGTTTAATTTCGTAATAAAAATAAATCAACTTCAAGTTTTGGCTACTTTCGAAACACTGAAACTCTAAAGAAACACTAAAGAACTCTGCCGTTTTGTCGTATTGAGTCACTAGTATTTGTAAAGCAATACTAAGCACATTTGCTGGTTGTCAAAATGTATTATTTGAACTCCAGTTTTACAAAATTTTCACGGGGGCTGGATGCCCCAAGACCCGCCAAGAAAGTCTCCCCTTCGGCGCTCGCAAAGTTCGTCCGTCGAGGTGGGCCGGCTTCTAACACTAATGGACCTGCTTTTTCAAAACTTAGCTCATCCCTGGAGTCTTTTTAGCTACTCAAATCCCAAGTCCTAGTACGTTTACTGACTCGTACCCAGTCGTCCAAGTGGAGGCAGAGAAAATGAGATGCGCCCAGCGTTCCCTTCGCGCCCTGAGCTCCTCCTAAAAACGACTGGGTACGAGTCAGGTAAATTTGGAGATACTATTGAAAGTTCAAATCTTGTGTCGATGACTTACGAGTCCTTTTGGTCAAAGTTTAGGGGTGAACACGTTAATACCTCACCTTCTCATACGGGATCTGGAGTAACTCCAGTACAACCGTATGCGCACCCATATTACGTAGAAGTCTTTGTTCGTGTTTGCGGTTCCTTTTGGAGTCATCTGGGCCACTGTGGACACACAGTTTACTCAACCTCTCAAGTATCTACAAAGAACGCAAAATCAGTTGGTGTGAAAATATAAAGAAAATATAACGCCCGCTCCCCCCCTCTTCTGCGCGTGAAAATATAACGCTGAAGCACCGGATAAACACGGACAGGGACAGATGCTCATCTCCCCGTCCAAGCCCATTTAATTGCTGTATTCCCAGTTAATCCCCTTTGCTCCTTGTCATTCACAACAGAACCAGCTAGTATATACGAATACTTAGTATCAGAAAAAGCTCAGCGACCGCAGTTTTCGATCTCAAACTTTCCATGATGTAGAATAGCTGAAATTATCTTGAATACACTGTATTCGAACGCTCGCTGTATTGTGTGTTTCCTATGCCTCAAGCCTTATAAGAACAAAAACCATATGGTCGTTACAAAAGATTGGCCGTTTAGGATGTTCACAGGATACCTGTATAATTGGGAATGGGTACAGGCACAAAAATTGATCTTATTCTACCAGATCGAAAAGTGTACGGATTGGCGGTCTGATAATCCGGCAAAATTAACTGGCTACTTGAGTCACTTCTGCTGGCTACTTCTTTGAAGCAAATATTATTAAGTTTTGTATATATGCTGGCTATTCATTAACCAGCTACTTTCGGAAGTCTGCCGTCTACTTTAAAAGTTATGGACAACCCTGCTGATCTCTAGGTTAGAAAACTTACTGCTTCAATTTTCTTATAATTCTTGAGTGAAACGACTTCTGACGACTCCATCTCAAACTCCAACGATCCTTCACTAAGCATCCGACTTCTATGAGGCTACACAAACAAGAAGACAAACAAAATTAGTATCAACATACTTAGATTACCTACTATCGTTAGACTTCGTGAGAGAGGAAGACTCAAGTAAAGGTTGTGTGTGAAAGTAGGGCTCAAGGTGGCCACCGACAGAATATTACTAACACAACTGATGCAACTGAGTACATTGCGTGATATTTGTGAGGATAAAATGCGATTCATTAGAGCCTAAAATGGCTATCAACAAAAAATTTACTTACACGATACTGCGCCAATTACTGAGTACATCAAAAGAATATGAAATGTCACATTTTTTTGCTTGGCATATGTGAAGACATAATGTGACGCAAGGTGGCTATCTACAAAAAATACTCACACGATGGATGTAGAAACTACTAAGTACATCAAATGAAAGCATGGCGTCATGCTAAATTCACGTGATATTATGGTTGGTTTCCGTATATATTTACTTACACTGTAGCTGCACCAAATGCCGAGTACATCAAAGAATGTGTGACGTGATGTTTTACTTTGCGTGACATAATGTGAGAATGTAATGTGACAATGAGAGCTGCGTGATGTTCGATGGGTTAAAGAGACATGGCACGTACTGCACGTGTGTTATCAGAACTTGATCGTACAAATTATTCGAGTGCATCAGTTATAAGTTAATAGGAAGTAGACATGTGGGTTGTGATATCCCTCGATGGGTTGAATTGCAACAGAAATATTGGTGAACGAACTATGAGTGTGAATTGGTTATCAGTTGTTAGAAAATAAACTAACCTTATATCCGTTCACCTCACTCTCATTATCCTATCAAATGTAAAGGATTAATTAAAAGAATTAGTAGAAGTTAAAGGCGGTAACCCTCAAGAGAGAAGCATGTGATAGAACAAGAGTTATACTGGTAAACTAGGTTATATTATTCCCGAGCAAGACGGTTTGGGTTCAACAAGTTTGATTTTAATGGTGGCGTGTCAAGGTTCGGGAGACTAAGTTCTAGTCATCAAATCTTGATTTCGGGTTCGCCTGTTCAAAACTCGAGTTCTGTGGCGAGAGTTGCGTATGTGGCAGGTACGTTAACTTTCGCAAAAATCAGAAGCATCCTTGCTTCTTGCCAAAAAAATGTAAAAAATCCACAGATTGATATATATACGTTGTCTTTTAATATTTATTTTGTGTAACTTCAGTGAATGTGGTTTACAGAATTGGAATAAATGATCACCACTCATGGTGGATTGCGCCGTGGCAGTGGACGCCCGAAAGAACAGACTTCCAAATCTTTTTGGGACCAGGGTTCCAAACGGATATACCTCAAGAATGAGGTTCATAGCACATGGAAACGGTGGAAATGCAAGAGGCGGGAAAGTGCAGTGTCACCGCGCGTGCAGAAGGTCACTCCTGGAAGCAAAATTTTGATTCCTAGACCCAGTCTCCCGAACCTTGACACAGCCCCTTTAAAAAACAACCACTCAAAGTCTCAATCTGGAACTGTTTAAACATTTCACAAGCGTTAAAGAAACCTGGAACAATAAAACTGACGTTGCTCGACAGCTACTTTGAAATGAAAACATATCTCCAAACCTATCAAGCATGGAAAGTCACTTTATGAAAGACGACTTTAGGATCTAACTTGTATTTCGCCAGGTAACGGATTAAGTCCCATCAAAATACCTGTGAAAAGTTTGTGTTTCGACTGCTGACTGACTCTCCATCTTGTTCGTCGCTGGTTTTTGTTTGTTCATCATCACTCTTCACTTCTTTCTTCTCTTTGCTTTTTCCTTTCGGTTTCTTTTCTATTGGAAGGTCTTTCTTGCTCTTGTACACCCACAGTTCAGACTTCTCCACCAGAAGCCGCAACTCATCGAGGTCCGACTTGATTTGCTTGTAGTTTTCCACGTCACTATTTGATACGAGGAGTTGCACCTGCGAAATAGTTATGAAGTTTCAAACGTCTAGTCGAATAAAAAGATACAAACATTCCGTGAGATCTGGCAAGGGAAACTTCTAATGAATCTCCATGCTGCCGACTCAAATTCCTCTGTTTGTAGCATAAGTAAGCAACATATACAACTTCATTTTACTCAAATGTCCAGAGTTTATCTTTAAACAGTTAACGAAGAAAGCAAGATAAGCAAAACTTGCTAATGATTAATGATGATAGAGATGGTGGTGATGACGATGAAACTTTTAGAGTCTATCAAAATCTAGCTGGAAAAAATCTATTTCTGTTATTACTAATCAAAATTCCTAAGTTTAAAAATAAAAATGTAAACTATTTCGAAACTATAAAATGTAGACAAGATATGAGGAAAGAACTGTAGTGGCCAGTGGCCAGTCTGTGCTGTAAAGGTCAAATGGTAGCCACAGAACACGTGCGGCATGGTTGTCAACAGGGCAAAAACCGTTAAAGGCAGAAAATAAACATATAGTTAGCATCAAGAAACCACTACTGAAAACAGTTTCATCATTGAATTTTGTATTATATCTTGATATAAACTGTTACTTAAATTTCTGCTCCGAACCGGAACCAAAACTAAAAAATTTGCTTAAATAAGTTGTATCTTAACTATAGCAATATATCAAAAGTTTTTGTTAGGATAAAGTATTTTAGATATCAGCATTATTTGGGAAAATATAAAATACATTTCTAAAAAGTATGGCTGAAAAGAAACTCCATTTAAATTCTTCCAAGAATACAAAGACAACTGTCTGCATGTACTCTCACAGTTGCTGCAAATGAGTTTAGATATTGCCACATACTGTGATCTGGATCCGATTCAAAGTTTGTTTCCAGTGCAATTAGTTAATGAGGCCAGCATAGATGCAAGATGTCTATTTGTAAAAAGAAAAATATAAGAAATAGATGATCAAGCAGTAATTCAAACTAGTGGAAGGTAAAATGGCTGATTTTCTTCTATAATTCATTCCTTCATAACTTTGAATCGGGCAGAAAACGGGTAGGTTTGAAAAAAGAAGAATCTAATGAAGAAAGAGGCATGGGAAAACAACACAAAAATACGTAGATGTGCACCTGTTTAAACGCCTGTAAAACTTCTTGTCTTTGGCTGAAGTGCCGAAACAACAGGTGCAGTGCCCCAGTAACCAGTGAAGGATAATCATGCATAATGAGGAACAGCAAAACACGAAGGAAAGTTCTTCCGCCCTCACCATCCAGGTCCAGGTCGATCTCCTTCACGTTCCTAAAATACAAAAGATCGGGTAGAATATATTTTGTTGAGTAAGAAATCTCAACTGGAAACTTTATTTGATACTTTTTGAAAAATAGCGAGTTTGGATGATGACAAATCAGTCCTTAGTAATCTGCCACTAATGATTCGTTAGAGTTAGCTAATGATTAAAAGTCATCATAAGACGAATGTGATAACTTATGCTCTTCAATATAACTAAAAAGAAGTGAGTATTCATTATTTGGTACATCTTTGAAACTAAAAAGAGTATGTTTAGAAGACAGTAAAATTTATTGTACAAAATTTGATACAAAAATGAACACACTGAATTTTAACAGCGACCTTAACACGTTCAATACTGTACGCAAGATAAGCTAGATTGTTACGGAAATACAACTCAACTACAAGCAGAAGCAAATAATTAAGTTTCATTAAAGGAATTACTTAAGGTAACAAAAATGCTTACAGTAGATTATATCCTTTTAAACATTTTCAATATATTGTTCCACTTTTGATTACACAACTGTTTTATTATTTTACAGGTAGGGCAGTTTTCGTATTTGTTTCCTATGCAGACCTAGCATCCATCTTTTATTTTACAATTTTTAGCTAAACTTAGACCGTGAAGAAGTTACAACAAAATGATGATCCCTGAAAAGTCTCACAAAACCTTCGATTAAAACAGGAGTATGTTATTAGGAATATACATCTCTCAGCAGTGCCAGTACTACAAATGTGAATGAGTGCGTGTGAGACCTTTTTAGATACTCGTCCCGCAGACCGATTCACGTGCGTTCGAAAACAGCCACGCACGCGTGGACTGTTTCGTGTGATCGTGCCGTCGTGTGATGACGTTGCGCTGACGTCAAGATGGCATAACGCGAGTTCGTGCGCCACGTCAGTTCCCACGCGCAGGATTGGTTTCTAAAAATAACTTCACACGCAAACAGGTTCATTCACGTGTATGATAAAGTTATACACTCCTACACTCCTACTAATATACTCCTGACTAAAATAAACTGTTTAAATATATATTACGTTATTATGATTAAATATTTATTATCATTATTATTATTATCATTATTATATATCTATTGTTATTATTATTATTATTATTATTATTATTATTAGAAAAATAATACTTCAGTTAGATACCGGAAAACTTACAATGATCCCCCGAATATGGCTTCTGCTTGAGCACCAATCTTTTCAAGATCAATACCTGTTGATCAGTGGCATAACACTTCAGGGTTCAACTTCGCAGAACATATTAAATAAAACATCTGACTCAACTAAGAACAGTAAACAGATCAAACCTATTTGAAGCAGTACAGCAGATGCAAGGAAACTCTCGAGCGCAAATAGCGTATGATTATAACGTATATGTGTACCTTTCAATTCCAAAACACTATCTATAATAATTCTAGTATTTCCATTGATACTGATATTAAAGCATTATTCTATAACAGATATTCGAGAACTGTTAATTCGTCTCATGAAATCAATTCACCATACCGAAAAAGATGGCGCCACGCAATGCATTGTGGTAAAAGGGACAAAATATGCAAGGAATGTAAACAAACATGGCGGCTGGTCATGGTCCGCCACGACTTTCGGAAACGAATAGAACTTCAGTGATTTGTGCTTCCAGCTTTCGTTGCAGCAGTGTGCAACACAACACTTTTAGGTTGGCATTTTTTGCTTATTGCTGCAAATCTGTCGCAAAAGCAGCCATGTGTGTTTACATTCTTTGCATATTTTGTCCCTTTTACTACAATGCATTGCGTGGCGCCACTTTTTCGGTATGGTGAAGTGCCGTTACTGTTGTTGTTGATGTGGTAACACGCACAACTCGAAAAGTTTTTGAAAGAAAGGGACTGAAAGGAAATGGGCCCACAGGGAGCCCGGCGGGATTCGAACCCAGACCTCTGGAACAGATCATCGTTGCTGAATTGAGCTACAAGGTCAAATGGGAGCTGGCCATGGGTAATTAAAATGTGCGACAATGAACAGGTAATTTGACCGCTCGGCACTAACGGATATAGTGATATCGCTTGGTGTTAACTTTATGAACATAATTATCTCCTTTTAGTTGCCAATATGAACTAAGACAATGTTTAATAAAGTTTTTAATCAGATTAAGTGCACTTTTTCAACCGAGGATCTCTTTAGCAAATACATACTTGAAACTTATAACCTCCACAAGTCAGTGCAAAGACAAAAACAACGCCAAAGAATAATATACATGGTTCGTACAACTCAAGACAAACAAAATTCAAGGACTTTTCAAAGACAAAAATAGTTTTATTCAATGGATCGTAACTCTTCGTCCACTTTTTCATACAGTGGAATCCCGATTTCTCGAACCTCCAAGGGAAACGAAAATCGGGAGTTCGAGAAATCGAAGGTGGCATCAAATTACACTAAATTGCCTACGTACTGTTTTATCATGAGCAAGTATGTATATTGTAAAAGAAATACCTCCTTTTTGTAGTAGATAGAGGTCTTAATGTACAAACAAAACGTACAAACACAAAAACGTTTACTATTTGAGGGTTCATGTACTGCTATTGTGAAAGGCAAAGCTGTCAACCTTGGGGATGGCGAAGGCATGCAAATACCGTGCACTCTTCATTTCAGAGGGAAAACAAAATTCATCAATGCATTACAACAACAGCTTCTTAAAAACAACTGAACAAAGGAACTTTTGTTCTGTAATCCGAAGCATTCGATTATGCAATAACAACATTGTATTTTCGATAACAGATGACAGATTTGTCGCTTGCTGTGGAATAAAAATAGAGAATACGTATTACTTGTGCGGAAGTGTTAATTTGTTTTAAGGCGCGAATGTAACTGAAATCGGCAATAAGTAGTTTCTTAAATATTCGAAGGTTCGAGTTATCGAGGGTTAATTTTTCCCACGGGAGCAAGAGTTGGTTCGAGTTTGCGGGAGTTTCGAATAATCGAACGTAAAATTACAGCGTTTGAGTGAAGCAAATCCAAGGGAAACAAGGTTTGGTTCGAGTTATCGGAAGGTTAGAGAAACCGAGGGTTCGAGAAATCGGGATTCCACTGTATTTAGAATTTTTTAATAGATGTTCACCCTTCGTTGATGAGACCACGGTATAAGTCTTTGTAATAACATCTGGTAAAACAACAACAGACACTGGCTATTTGATGGCTTGCACTTACTGATCTGGAGTACAGAAACAAAATACAGATACAGCAATACTGAATAATGTTCATAAAAACTGAAGTAAAGTTAAGTCGTCAGTGGGCAGATTTTCCTTTGCAAAATCATTCAATCCATCAGAAACTTGATGGCCGGGGTGTACATAAACTACTAAATTTCAAGGACTTTTGAAAACCAAATATAGAAATCAAGTACTTTCAAGGACCTTAGCCAAATTCGAGGACTCTTCAATACGGCAGCTAAAATTCAAGACCTTTTCAAGATTGAACGAATCATAAATATAAGTTGATACAAACCATTTTCACTATTGTCTGGGTCTTCAAGATTTGCACTGCTTTCATCAAAGTTGCGCTTGAAAATGGCCAGTAACGACGAGATGCGATAGTCCAACCTCACATTCATGATAAACTCCAAAATTTCAATAATTTTAAGTTTAGTCTCCATGACAACATTATCAATCTCGGTCTCCATTTTGCTTGCAGAATCTCGTTGATGTTCCAGGCCCCAGGGATCCTGGCCTCCTCCCAGTGCGAGTCTTGTCACGACTGCTCCCAAACTCTGAATGCTCTTCGCGATGCCCACTTTGTTCGAATTCTCTGCTGGGAAACAAGATTTGTTGAGTTATTTGCAAGATAATAAACACTCAATTGGACAAAAAAACTAAAATAACGTTCTCTGATACCTGTATTTTCTTTTCGAAGCCACTGCAAAAAGTGCATCAATATGGGACCATTTACATGAACCCCGGCTAAGAAACATAGATGTACCTACTGTTGACTAGTATGGGATAATCAAGTATGTTAAGGAGCTGATCATTAAATTCATGGGTAAATAAATAACGAGATTAAATTTCTACATATATGGACTTTACTAAATTCTTACAAAAAGTCTCTGACAATCCATAAAATGAGCATTCGTTTTGCTTGTCTCAACTGAAGATTAAATATGTTTCATTTCAACTATCTTGCCATATTCATTCGTATTAAAACATACCATCAGATTTTACAACGTTTTGAAAACGAGTAAGAGCTCGCTGCTCACAATCTAGGATGGCCAGCAATGTCTGAATTAACCGCAGCAAGTCACTGAAGCCGTAGAAGCCGAAGTAGATCAAATTTCTTGCCACATTCACCACCTGTAGTAACAACAAGATCACGAAGTTATGCTTCCATTTGCAATGCCTTCCAGTCATTCTGACTTTTTTCAGGATTCATGCACATATTTCAAATCTAAGTTCCACAACTTTTTATGACTTTTTTTAGAAAATGCAGGACATATCTATAAAATTCTGAAAATGTTCCAAAAATTTAAAAAAAAAAACTTAGTACAGTGACTTTCCGTGACTTTCCATGCCCAATTTGATTTTCCAGATTTTTCAGGGTTGGATTATGAAATGCTGAAATTCCACGACTCTCTCGGGTTTCCATGATCCGCGTGAACCCTGTTTCATATGAGGTCACACTATATCGATCTCGTTCCCAACCTCTTCCCTCTCCCAACAGAAAGACCTTGGTTGGAACTTGTCACCTGGCACCCAGATCCTGAGTGCTAACAAATAAAAATAAACGTGAGAGCAAAGCTTTAGGTTAATTTTTGTTCTAACTAAGCCTAATGGAGAGAGGAAAGTATTTTATTCATTAAAACAAACACACATGCGCATTGTCTTATATGTAAGTACCCAGGATCCAAGTGCCACGCGACCAAACCCAACCAGGGACTTTCTCCAGGAAGATGGAAGAGCCTGAGAACAAAGTTTGCTAAATATTGTATGTATGTGTATGTGTACAAACGCATCTAACTTTTAAAAGGTCGTATCCCTCATGCTATACGTCTTGAAAGAGTAACATTTCTTGAATTAGGATTAGACAGATAGTTTTATAGTTGTCACTTTGCTTGAGTTTAAATCCATTACAAACCTCAAAGGTAAGTTTGTTTTGTTCCTTGTCACTGAACGACCAAATATTACTGCTGATGTTGTGAAGATAGTTCTCTACAAAAGTTACCACAGCTGCAAATCGCTTCCTGATTTCTTCACGATCCTCACCAACCGTCTCCTGGATATCATACCTGGAAATACAAGGAAATAAATCTTGGTATCTCAGACTACATTCCGGCATGCTTAAACTTCAAAAGGCATGCATGTTGGTACCTCAGACCACAGTTTGACATGTTTACACTTCAACAGACATGTATGTTGGTATTTCAGACTACAGTTTGACATACGTACACTTCAATAGACATGTATGTTGGTGTCTCAGACCACAGTTTAACATACTTACACTTCAATAAACATGTCGGTATCTCAGACCACAATAGGGCATACTTACACTTCAATGGACATGTATGTTGGTATCTCAGACCACAGTCGGGCATACTTACACTTCAATGGACATGTATGTTGGTATCTCAGACCACAGTCGGGCGTACTTCACGGGTGTGACTGGTTCCTGGGGATCTCGATCAATGTGCATGTGCAGCATTAGACGGCAAAAAGCAGCTCTCAAATCGCAAGGTAATTCTTTGTCCGCCATACATCTTAAAAAACAAGGAGGACTTTATATTGTCACATAAAAAAAACTTGCACTGTACATACATCATAGCAGATAGATAAAATAAGTGCTTCATTTATCTAATCGGCTACAGCATTATACTGGTTTTAGTATCATGTTTGAAAATGCATTTTACTTATGATGCACCTATCAGTATTAAGCCGGGGGGGGAGAGCAGAGTAGACGTGGGGAATTTTCTCGCTCCCGACTGCCCAAGGGTCGGATGTAAGAAGTTTTGACAAATGCTTGGAGTGCAGCTAGTCAATTTTTTTAAAAGTTAACAGTTTGCACTAAGATGGGGCTTTTGAACAAACATTTCTACAGATTTTAAACGCCCCACATCAGTCCCGCGTCGTCGTCATCGTCGTCATCATCGTCATCATCATCATTCGCTTTAAGTCATTTGATACGCGTTAAACGTGTGTTTTGACTAGCCGTTCTCAGTGCCAATCTCCATTGAGTAGAGTCTTGGGTCATCTCCTCCGCAATGTTCCACGCTTTCGGGTCCCCCTTGACGGCCTCCATCCAAGACTTTCTAGGTCTACCACGTCTGCTGGGTCCATCAACAGTCAGATGAGTACTTTTCTGAATCCAAGATGATGAGCTGCGCTGAAGATGGCCAAACCACCGTAAACGGTTGCATCGTGGCATATTGTCAAGTTTTTCTATCGGGCTGGCTGTACTTACTCCTAATATTGCTTAATATTGGTAGGTCATAACCAAGAAAACTGTCCCTTAAATTCTCGTTGCCCCCCTTAAAATCTGCTATTTTTGCAAAATAATGATCACAGAGATGACAACAGCAGTCAAACTACTAACCTAAGAATGAGGTCAACATCCAGTTGTTTGCTGATACTGTTGATTGCCAAGTACTGTCTATCAAGGCACATCTGAGAAAACAGGTTCAGCTGGTACCTTGGGAATGCAAGAAAATTCTTTATCAACTATAAATACACGATGTTGAAACACGTGGGAAAATAACAGAAAATAACATGAAAGGTGAATGAGGGAAGAATAATAATACAAAAAGAGTACTTTACCCGAGTTTCCGGTATGAATGGAGGTGTCTGGGCAACTACCCACCTACCCCTCCCTTAGGTTAGGGTCAGAGTCAAGGTTGGGGTATGGTTTATGTTAAGGTTTAGGGGAGGGATGGGTGAGTCGTTGCTCTGAAAAATCCATTTATTCGAATTTCCTTTTGTTTTCTAAATGTTTAAAAAGGATTTGAAACATAGAAAACGTTTTCTACTTCTTTTATAAATTGAGTTTTAGCGGAAAATTTGACAAAGGTAGATCAGTAACGTCAGTCCTCTTTATATTAACAGTGTGTTAACAAACACTAGACAGCAATTAAGCAATAGGTATGAAAGAACTAAACGCAATGATGTCAATTAAGCAATAGGTATGAAAGAACTAAACGGAATGATGTCAATTAAGCAATAGGTATGAAAGAACTAAACGGAATGATGTCAATTAAGCAATAGGTATGAAAGAACTAAACGAAATAATGTCAATTAAGCAATAGGTTTGAAAGAACTAAACGGAATGATGTCAATTAAGCAATAGGTATGAAAGAACTAAACGGAATGATGTCAATTAAGCAATAGGTATGAAAGAACTAAACGGAATGATGTCAATTAAGCAAT
>JANSTQ010198853.1:1168-12222 GCA_026167885.1 Bergia puertoricense | reverse complement strand
AGAACTAAACGGAATGATGTCAATTAAGCAATAGGTATGAAAGAACTAAACGGAATGATGTCAATTAAGCAATAGGTGTGAAAGAACTAAACGGAATGATGTCTATTAAGCAATAGGTATGAAAGAACTAAACGGAATGATGTCAATTTTTGAGAGATTAAGCACCACGTGAACGTGAAACGGCAGGAATGGAATTGGAACACAAAATTATCCACAGTGACGTTTGCTAAGACTAAATATGATTCTCTTCCTTCCTTGATGAGTCAAAAACAACAAGTTTCAGTGGTAAAAATGGACTGTGGTGAATTCTAGTTCAAATTTATTCCTTTTTCATTTCACGTACAGATATATGTTGTGGTTAATCTCCCTTATACATAATTTCTTGTTTGTCAGACTACAATTTTTGTTTCCAGCTGGTATTGAAATGTAAAATGACAGATATTCTTCCCAATAAAGCCAAATGTCTTCCAGTACCTGTAATAGTCAAGTATCCTCACATCGTCCTTGATACCTAACTTGGAGCCCTTGGCAGTGTCTTTCTGTGACTTCATCTTCTCTCCACCATCCCAAACCAGAAGCACCTCGCTATCAATAATCCTACAACCAAATATCAGAGAAGAGTTTGTTGGTGAACTTTTTGCGCCAAGAACTTGTACAAATGTTCACCAAGGAAGTTACTTCAGTTTTCCTTCAACCATTTTTAGATTCCTCAAGCATGAACCATCCACGCAATTTATCTAAATATTTTATTAACATGTATAAGCTGGATACAAACATGATACAAACCTTGTCTCTATCAAGAGATCCGAATTCGATGGGTGTAGGACAGTCTTGCAAATAAGTTCTTGAGTTGCTGGAATAGCCATCTTGTTGGATACACAAAGATCTGATAGGTAATCCAAAAATCTGCAAACAACAGAAACGTCTATAACCAAGTTTCATTAGCAAGATGTCCTAAACTTCCCCTCTAATTATTAAGACAACTGCAGACATCAATCTTTTGATAGATTTACAAAAAGGTGAGGTGTCCATCCGCTCATTTACATCTTTTAGTAGAGGTTCTTCGTGTTGCTTGATTCTTGTATCTCTGAAAGTTTGAAGAACGTCTGCTTGTTTCTAGCAACCTTTCCACAAGGTATTAAACAGCAAATCAAGCAACAGAACTATAATACGCGTTTTTAATCAGTATTAGTAGCGGGGGTACTCTCCAAAATATTTGGTGGTGTGTGCCCCAGGATGGTCCAAACTCTTATCCCCAAATCAGAATTTGGCTGAATTTTGATACCTTTTCTTAGACTAAACACCAACACTCCCTTCTCTATCGCATATTCGACACGTAAAATTCTTTGTACCCTATTCCACACTAAACGGACTAAATTATAAATGGAGAAACATACCCTACAATTCCCTCAGAGAATATTTGTTAAATTGTAAATTGCGAACAGGGTAAAAACAAGCATAACAGAAAAAAATAACAATGAAAAAACAGAGTCTTAAATGTTGCGATACCTGCACTCTCTTTTCTTACGAACCAAGCTCACAAAAGTTTCAATCTCAGCTCTCGTGATATGTTTCTCCAGCAGCTTCCTGTTGTTATGCACCAAGTCAGTGATGGTGTCTTCAGCAAGGATGTCATAACCAATCTGAGTCTGCATGAACCCAAACTGTTTGGCAATGTACTCCTTCATTGTTAAGAGAAACACGTATAAGAATGAATCCTTCTTACTAAAAATTCTGCGAAAAATAAAAACGGCATAATTTCTAAACCAGTTACAGAAAAATCTTTCTACTTGTTTTAAAAGGTAGGCATTTTGTTGTTATCCGTTCTAAGCTCTGCATAAAATGATGTTTTGCTCAGCTTGTCTCGAAAAGTAAAAATCATCTGTGTTATTCGTTCAAACTTCTGAATCAGTTGATGAAAACTCGTAACACGACCACCCATTTAACTTGCCTTGAAGAGTAGAAATGATTGGTCTTACTCGTTCTAATTTCAAACACTTGTCGAAAACCCATTACCCATAAAATAACCTTTCATGTTGTTTGTGTTGAAGAGTTGAGTCATTTGGTGTTAATTCTTTCTCAGCATGATAAAGATACAACAGATACCGAAAAACACTTTCTGAGAATTTAAGACTTTATAAATCGTTATGGCGTTCAAGTCAATTTTAAACTGGAGCCCTAAAACGAATGCACTAAACGATTCATCTCCAAACTTGCCTGGTTCTTGCGATAATCCTGCTGGGAGTGTTTCAAAACTCTGTAACACAGTCTGAATATATGTCTGAGTGGTGCATGGCGGGGATCGGATATCTGGTCAATCTTCAGCAGGGGGCCTTCACCGCCCTTGTCTACGAATGGGGCCTTGAGCAAGTGAAAGACCTTGAACAAATGAACAGAAACAACACATTAAAACTGTAGTATACTACATCGTCTCTAATCGGGGTTCTCGTTAACGCACAAATATATGTTTCTTTGACGGAAAGAACTTGAAAGGAACGTATTTAAGCTTACTCCAGTCAACAGAAATAAGGTGATAAGGGTAACTACGACCCACAAAAAGGGGGACCATCTACAACCATGTGCAGGGGTGTTGAAAGACTCTCAACCACTCTGCACTAAGGGGAGCCTTGCTGAAATTATCAGCATTGTGGTGAGTGTTTAGGACCGAGGTTTCTTCGTGTTGAAAGGATTTTCAAGATCTCCAAAACAATATTCAAAATCTAGAGCTGTCAATGATGGTTTCAAAATATCACAAGCGAGCGGGCGAATACATTTTTATATATGTACAGCACAGTTTAAAACGTCTTTTTAATATTAACACCCACCAATCTCATGTAGTATGTCAAGGGAATTGCAACACGTGCCAGGCATCTTACATAGGCGAAACATCACGAAACTATGCACTCAAACAAAAAGAACACGAAAATATCAGCGTTTCCATCACCGAACGCGCACACCACGTCAATTCAAATCCCACGCATACTTTCACCTGGAAGATTCTAACTAGCTGCAAATTCTGGAAAATCCGTAGAACTCTGGAAGCACTTCTGAGTGGCCGCCACAAACCGTCATTAAATAAACAAGTCTATGCCATTCATTTAACACTTTATCTCAAAGGAATTACCTAATAAGCCAGTTTTAATGTTTTATTGCTTTGCTTCACATCTCGGTTACTATTTAGTTCAAGTTTCTTGTGCCCTGCATCAAACCTGATAATGATCCAAGAGATCGAAAACGTTCGTTTAAACTTTTAAAAAACTTTTAAACATTTATTAATACCTTAAGATTTTACAATCTTTTAAGACACAGTTTATGAATCAGAAATGTTTTTTTAAGCCGATGAAAAGCTCCTCAATACATTTTCTTTAGAATAAGTTTTCAAAAAAACATGAAAAATCCAGGAAACGTGAATTGTTATATGACGATCATATTGTGTATGACATGTTGAGACAACCAAAACAAGTGAACGGAAAACATAGAAGAAAACAAGCTTTCACAAGAGCTCAGTTATTCTAAGTTTCTCTTATGCTTGGTATTGGTTGTACCCAAGCATGTAAGAGTTGTACTCTGGTGATGAGGGCCGCACTTAAATTCGATAAACAATAAGATGAACGAGATGTTATTAGCTTGTACCTCCTTTAGTATGTTTTGTTCCCTCATGAGTTTCTGTCGTTCTCTGTTAGGAACTTGAACTTGAAGTGAGAGGATATCTCCCCCGCCAGCCTCGTGCTCAGTCACAAAGTACACCAGGTCTGTTAAAAGCTGGGTCACAAACCTGACACATGAAAAAATACTACGAGATTAATGTTGCATTGGGATGAAGGCTTATGAATATACAAATCGCAAGATGGCAGACAAGCTGACGCTCGAATACCAGGGTGAGGAAAATAATTAATGCATGTTAACAGGTTCATCATCTTGCAACTTCTTTTCCATTTGACGAATTCAAGAGGAAAATATGGAGTACTCGTAATCTATTTAAGTGTCGACTGAATTTCATGGGGCAAATATAATGCAAAATCATTACAGGGAAGTATTTAAAAATCAAATGAAAAAAACTTTGGATGGATGGATATGTGGGAAAACAAATCATAGCATGAACGAGATAGTGATGAAGCAAAGAAAACTATAGTTAACAAGGTATAATGATGATAATCAATAATTATGAGTAATTACCTTCGCTCATGTTGTGTAAAGGTTCCTGCCTCCAACTTGTTAGCAAAAAAGCCAAGTACTTTACTGGCATCATTAGCAAAGTCCAAATCTCTGACTTCGGCTGGCGAAACAGGAACAATGGCGAAGGCTTCTTTGTCTTCTTTGACACTAGCTGTGCCGACCTGCAATTTTGGAGAATAGCGTGGAGGTTTAGAAAATAAAATTACATTAGGTGCAGATCTATGCCGTCTTAGATCATTTACAAAATAGACTAGTTTTGGCAAAGGGCTTTAACGAGCTTAAGAAAAATTCAGGAAATTATAACATTCTGTTATAACTAACAAATAGTTATGTTTTCAGACTCAATTTGTTTTGACAAAATAAGCCACGACGGAATTGAAACAAAATAAATCGTTTTTGTAAAGGTAAATAAAAGTGTGTTTCGAAGTTTATAGAAATAGAAAATAAACTTTTCATAAAAAAATATTAATTTAACACATATTTTTATCAAGGGAAATAAGTTAGGTGACGTTCTTATTTTTTTCTATCAGCAACAATACCCATTTGGCTGAGGAACAAGCGATACAAGTACTTTAAAGACAGTAGATGAACTCCAGCTTTTTAGTCTGTGAATCTCTGCAACATCCTCAAAATGACTTGCATTATTAAATGGTCCGCAAGGTACTTACATAAACTAGTCCTCAATCCGAATTTCAACATCTAATCACCTCATTGGATCTATACATACTCACCTAGTTGAAATATTGTTTTCAATTAATCTATTTCAGTTTATAATAAAATATCGTAGACAATTTTATGAAAGTCACTTTGTGGACGTTGCGGACATCTTATGGATTCAAACTACGATTCCAAGTGCAGACACCATAATGACTTACTGCTCATTATATCATAACTGGTTATTCCTCACAATACACACAGCAAACCTACTTAATCAAATCAGTAGAGTAACGCAGTCAGTACTTCACTATTTTTGAGTAGTTAAAAAGATTAACGTTATTTTTCAATTCCAAATTAAATGAGGACATCAACGATCAAGAATCGTACGAAACACATCTCTCTGTACTACCTTAAGCATAACTGGTTTCTCTTCCTTTTTGTCAATGGCAATTGAGGTTGAATGCACCCAAGTGTTTGTGCACAAGTGCCGCATCCGAACGTACGATGATCTGCAACAAGGAATGGCCAACGGGTACGTCATGAATCAGTGATAAGACAAGTGGATTGAAGCTTCACAGTTACTGCAATAGTAAATTAAATTAACCACAAGCTCTCTGAAGTACCATCTATTTTTCTCCCTTGTTTTCTTATTTGTGTTAATAGCCATTTCCAAATTATGGAACGTGTCTCCGCAACCAGCAAACTGTGAGCAAACAGCAGGTTCTTTTAACTTTTGATGTTCTTGCTCTAGTTGCCAAGTTAGCTTCAACGTCAGCTAGTGTTTGCAAGAACTGGAACGAAACAACGGTGAAACAATACATAACTTGAACTTTTATTACATGGCTATTTGATAAGTACATAATTATTTACTGCCTTACGAAGTTAATCAATACATGAGAAATCCAATCTAGCGACCTCTCTGGACAAACTATAACGCTCAAAAAGGCCAAAAAAAAGTCAAAATTCAAATGCCCATGGATATCTTTGGTAGAATTTTAACTGTTGAGCTGAAATTTGGATTTCAGTTTCAAATGGTAATGTACTTATACAGGATTATTTTCAAGGCATTCTGAGAAAAAAAATGCTGTCCTTGAAGACACCTAATTCGTGTATCAAAATGATATGCTGCAAAGCTCTGACGCACCTTGGAACAAGAGCATCATTTCTTGCCAAAGTTGTTGGATCCAGTTCAAATATTGAAGCTATGTCATTTCCATGGGGGACTGGAACGAGATGATAGACGTTCCCAGATCCCTTCAACTTGTTTCTTGTACAATCTTTTGCTGTGTCTTCATCGATCTAAATGGTAAAAACACACTGAGTTGGGAAAAATGCTAGATTTTGCAGATGGTTACTCTAAAGAAAAAAGAAACTAAATATTTGGTGTTATCCCTTTCAACGCCAAACACGACATGATTTACTACTAAGTTCTCCTAAACTGCATTCATACTTTCCTTTTAAATAGTCTGGGAGAATTTTGCTTTTCACATCAGACAGCTTCCTGTGTGTAATCGATTCATTTATTCTCATAAACAAACAACTTCTTTTGTATTAATATTGTAGGAACAAATAGATGTTGGTAAATTGGCTGAGGCTGAAAGGGTAACTGGGTCTCAGTCTTGGCTATTGTTGTACTGTAGTTTGACAGTCATTGTTTATCATAAGTTGCTGTTAAAATTTGCACTCGCTCCAGCTCAGAAAAACATCGAGCCTTTACGTTTGTTATAGCATTAGCCTTTGAGCTTGCTTTTGGTAAGAGCTAAACAATGATTAAAAGTGGAGCCGAAGTTGGATTTACTTCCTTACAAACTGAGAGGGCTAAAATGTGTGTCTGTGTCTTGCAACATCTCTTTAGCAAAGGCTAGCACACATAGGCGAAATACCTCGCGCAAACTTTGCGAAACTGTTTGCGAAGTGTTCCGTAAACTACTGGATTGATACAACTGTGGATACATACCGGTATCGAAACGTATTTCATCATCTCGAATGCAATTTCTTGAAGATCATGAATATCAAGGAGCTCAAAGGACTTCTGTGGCAATTGTAATTAAAAGTTTCTGTATTTTTTTAACTTTTTCAAAACTTTCAAAACTATCAAAACGCTTAAAATTTTATTTTCTGGTGTTTTTCAAGGACCTCGACTAATTTTTAAGGACTGGGTATTTTAAAATTTAAGGAATTTTCAGGATTTTTAAGGACTGTGGGAACCCTAGATTGATTTCACAAATGCTACTGAATAGCAAAAACTCCAAGTAAATGTTGCAAGCATGCCCGTGAAGTTGAATCGATTTCAGTTCTTCAGGCATGCTGGCAACAAGGTATCATGAAACGGCATATACTGCAACGTTGCTGGCATGCATAACGTATGTGAAAAGATGTCCAATCTTGTCAGGTGAGTAAATCAAGTGATAACATCAGCTTGTAGCGACGCCTCTCACCTCCGCAGCAAGATAGTCGCCAGTTGCCAAGTGTTTGAATCTAAACAAACTGTTCCAGTGCCCAGCTCCTCCTCGGGTGGGGTCATGCTGAACAACCTGTTAAGTTGCAAATTATAGATCACTTACGGATCATGTATTAGATAAAAACATAACAGAACTCTTGAGCCAATCGTCTGAATTGCGTAATTCTTGTACGGTAATGCCTATGAAATTTCAATAAGGAATGCTTAAAATTCAAAAAAAAGAATTACATGAAGTTCATCAGAGAGCAAACAACTATGTAAGACAAACAAGTTTGCTAGTCATTTAGATCGTAGTTAGTAGAACTAACTGGTTGTGAAGCTCAACAAACTTCACTGAATGGAGTGTATAAAGCTCTGCTGCTTTGTTTTATGTTGAACAAACCGTGACCGTGCACATCGTTTTGTCTATACGTGTGAGCCCAAATATTTCTACTGGTTAGTTGTCACGAGCATTTCAATACCTTTTGTGTTTTTTGCACGGTCAAGGCTAACAAACAAAAGAAACAGAGAACAGAAACCTATAAGAAATGAACTGGCCGAGTTTATAACCAGTTTGCTTTATTAAATATGTTTAGATTTACACTTACGCACATACAGCAAGAAACATAAGAGAACTCGCACAGCTGGAGCTGTTCTCACCTCGATCTCCCACAATGCTTTTGAGCTTGTAGCAGATGTGGCTGTCTGTCGTGCTGTTGTTCGCAAGAAAACATAAGAGGTTTTTTTGTAGTCATCTCCAGTCAGGAATTTCTCTTGTTCAGCGTGAAACATTCTAACAACATCACCCTTGAAGAACGACAAACAACAAACATATTTGAGCTTACAATTATTGTCAAAATGGCTCACTGAATCATTTAACAATTAATCTCTTTTAGTAATGAACCCCGTTACAAGAAAGATAACACGGAACTCTCTGCCACTAGACACAAGAAACAGCACAAAAGTCAACTTTTTTCCACCATCAACTGAGTCTTGTAACCTGCTAGGCCATGCATATATTTATTTATTTACTCGTATACTTGTTTTGTTAATGTAATTTTGTTTTAGGACATGTAATTTTAAGGCCATATTTATTATATTTTTGTCTAATTAGGACCCCTTTGAAAATCATGTCAATGAAAGGGCTTCTTAATGAAACATTAGTTAATAATAATAATAATAATAATAATAAAGGAAGATACCATCAAAATTCGTAAGCTTAACAAATTCAACAGAGTTTTACGAAATAGTAAGCGTGTGGTTAAATTTTCTTTAATCGCTACAACACGAGACTACAGTATGGTTTGGCCAGACAGAGCTCTGTTAGATAAAGTAATAAAGTACAAAATTTCAAAACAGTTCGTCATCACATTTATGCAGTAATACATATACATGGTATGACAAAAGCGAGTCTTACCCCCTTAAGGATATCCTCGTTGTTCTCGTCAAAGGACAGGAAAAGAGAGATCTTCCAATTTGTACTGCAGTTGACGGCATTCACCTGGAATGCAACAGTTGACATTAGTGTGATAGGATATCACGATTTTTATTGTTTACAGTAAAAAGATGTAACGCAAGAGCCGTCAAGACGTATTTGAGCACGTTGAAGAAAGGTAATCAGCGGGCCTCTCTCTCGTTCTATAATCATTTATTTGCTTCCAAACGCTCAATTAAAATACCGGAATAACAGATCCATAAGATAATTTAAACGCAAGTTAGAGGCTTTTCAATTCTTTACCAAGAGCTAGCATCAGATGGTTGGAGTTTAAATTCTGGTTTTTGAGCTAGCCGCCTGTTATTTTCAAAATATATACCACGAAACTCTTTTGGTTACGGCTTGCACATCACTGTAAAACAACATGCAACTGAGAGGTGACGGAAACAGGCTTGACCTCCACTGAAGTTTCGGAAATTAGAGCCAGACAACATTTTTTGAAGGAACAACATTTACTTAAACTAACGTACGGTAATACAAGCAACAATTTCGTGCAATTTGCTATGCAGCATTAGACACTGCACAGATTGAAACGTATTTGCGTATAACCACCTTTTGAATAACTTGCCTCGTGGCAAAATTATATGTTGCACGTTGTGGAAACTGGTTGCGAAAAGTAGAAGTTGAACCTACTTTATTGAAAATGCTTCCACAATCTGCTGTAATGTAAGTTGTTTAGTGTATGGTTAAGCGTGCAACAAAACATTTAAACCTGTTCAATGCTACGTTGTCGCGCGACAAGTTGCAGGAAGTTGCTGCTCGTACTACTGCATCTTTATCAAAAACATGACATTAATGGCACTGATACAATCAACTTGGACATTAACTTCTTGCTAGCGTAAGTATTATACATCAAGAAAATGACATAACAGAAAAATATTAATATTTGAGAAATCCATAATATCGTGTCAGCTTTGGTGATTCTATTTTCTTGGAGAACAAAAACTTTTCGTGTTTTGATGATCATCTAGAAAAAGACCGGGTAAGAAAATGAATGAAAAAAAATCCGGCTGTGGACATCAAAATGTGGCTAATTTTCGTTCTGCACAGTGTACTCATATTCTTCCATCAACCAGTTCTCTCTCAGCTTTCAGAGTTGAACCAGCAATTCTGCATTTGGACCCCCACCTCCTTACATCCGGGGTTGTCAATGAGCTCTTGACTGCTGGCATGGAGAGGCTGTCCAGCATTCACGGGGTTTAACACAACCTTGTCTCCAATCACAACCTAACAGTTGAATGAACATTAATAGGTAGTTAGCCATTATAATATCATTTGGAAGAAGTGGAACACGAGCGACATAGTACTTATTCACCAATGAGACTATTAAGCTTGTACGTGTGCTTAACTAAAGGGTTCATCACAAACTCGTGAGCACCACTTTTTCAGCCTCGGGCCTGTATAGCTCGATACAAAAAACATAGACGGGGGTTTATTCACTAAACATGTTATAAGAAAGTTACTTACTTAATTCAAACAACTCAGGTATAACTTAAAACAAAGTTCTACCGGTTATTTTAATTGATCTACACAAGAAACTATTCACAATGACTTACATTATCTCCAGATGACCTCAGTTTGTAGTATGGCACGATGTAAAACCATGATCCCTGGAATAGCAATTTAAATAAGCATCAAACACTGTTTGTGGAGCTGTAGATGGACTCTCTGCCATGGAAACTCTAAAGTTATTTCAAGTGAATTTTGGCTAGGAGGCTAAGAGCTAAGAACTATCTTAATCATCCGAGTGAATCAAGCCAAAAATGTTTGAATCCTAAACTGTCTGAGCGAATCTTTTGGCCTAAAGAATTGGAATTCTTATTGGTTGTTTCAACCTTTTCAAACATAACGAATGATGAATGTCCAATATGCAAGGATGGTAGAATAATCTCACCTCATTGCCATTGGTGTCAAGTGTTACACGCATTGCATTCTTTTCACGCAAGGCAGGTAATCTCTTGTTGACCGTCAAATACTTGTTGCTCTTAACATGCAACAGCTGTCAATAAAACCATCACCGTTACTATTTGGGAAGAATGTTCTTCATTGTTTTCCATAAATCAAGCAAGGCAGTTTTAAATTAACCCAAACACACATATAGAAGTCTCTTCAGTGTAAACCAGATTTCCTATCCTTTTTTGCAATTACGCGGTACCATCTGATTCTACAACTGTTGTGGAAATGAGTGTTTATGTTTATAACGATAAAATTACTATTTGGGAAGAATGTTCTTCATTGTTTTCCATAAATCAAGCAAGGCAGTTTTAAATTAACCCAAACACACAT
>JANSTQ010198742.1:5080-16515 GCA_026167885.1 Bergia puertoricense | reverse complement strand
AAATACATATCTTGAAATAGTGCGGAGACAGGGAACTCAGAAAAAATCCGAGCTCCTGATTATTTTTATTTTTATTATTGTTATTATTATTGCTAGCATCATCTTCATTATTTATATTATATGTTTTTAAAAGACTGCACATAGAATTGTTTAAATTGCAGGGTAATGACAATACCTCAATACCTTGCGAGCAGATCTCTCATATCACCTCGACGAACGAGAAAAAGAAGACGATGACGTTGTTCATGGGGACGTGAGAGATCTGTGCTCGCAAGGTGTGTTGATTACCATTGGTTAATCGTACAGCCAATTACTCTTCCATAGAATTGTTCGTTAGCAGTCATTACAGTGTTTTGATTTGTTAATGTAAACACAACCAAGTTTAGTTGCAGCTAATCCATTCCAAAATTTTTATGTAGCAATTACCAAATTATATAACAGATATTGTAACGAAGCAGTACCAGACGACATCGTAAAGGATGTTGTGTCATTCCTTTGCAGCTTTATCTGCGAGCATCCTGTGCAACTCTAGCGTTAGTTTTTCTGGGTGGCCTGTGTACTCTATCCTGGACTCTACAGTATCCTTTACATCAACAACAGACTGAGCCTGAAACGAACTGGCTCGTCTTTATTGATAAATAAGCCAATTTTGTACAATTACGCACAGAACCTGCTACAGAGGATCTTCCCCCTTGGCGTTTTCTTTTAATTTTTCGGTGCCGACTCAAAATGGAAGGCAACAGTTAAATGTCTCAAGCATTTTAACACCTGTGAGGTCGGTACCTTTATTCCAGGGGCAATCACCCCAAAGCTTTTTTATGAACCTCTAATAGTAGGTATAACTCTAACCAACTGACCGTACCGAAAAATGGCAACTGGTAAATTTACTCATAACTCTGAGCGCACAAAAAACCTGAAAGTGCTTTCGGCAAAACGCACAGAAAGGATCTAAAATATTCAAACTTAGCATACACAATGTTGTTGGTGCATGGACAAGTTTCTAAATAACAGTTGATGAATGACGGTAAATGAGGGCTATTGTATGGTTGGTTTGGGCGAAGAAGATTACCGTCATTTACCATATTCTTTTAAGAGCTTTGGAGTTGCCTGCCTAGAAGGCTAGCATAACTGTGATACGTCTCAAGCAGCTGAATCCACCTTCTTGTTCCTAATTTAACACAAGATATTCTGGCCCAACATTTTGGATTGATATTGTTGAATCATTAAAATTTTTGAGTTTGCACTGTTTTAAACGAGAAATATAATCATGTTCTCTTAATGTGTAGTGAAATCCTGACTCTGCGTTTGGTAAATTGCGTTGTTTGAGTTTTTGTGTTGTTTTTTTTTCATTTTGCGGGATTTTTTGAAGCTTTTGTGTAAATTTTTAGTTTTGTTGTAATATTATACTTATCATAGTTGATATTTTTTTCTATTTTCCGACCTTTACTAATATATTTAACGTTTTTGAATAAAAGGGTTCAGGGGTTACCGACAAGATAATAGTTCCATATGTGCTCAGTTGCCCAGTCACCTGTTATAGCTTAAACATTTCCTTTCTTCAATGCAAATTTCATGTATCGATTGGTGCAAATAAGATCTTATTGTTGGCTTGTTCTGGTAGGGAATATGCACGTCTGCTCTTCTCTTGTTTTCTGTTCATCCCTAACATGGCGTTAGATTCACGTTCCAGTTGTATTCCCTCCCCCTGGTGCTGGTGCAGGGCTGTATTGCGGTGCTAGCCATCCTGGCGGTAGTTTGTGTTGCTCTTTCTTGCAGCTCAAAAGACGAGTGGCTCAATGTTCTAATTGTTCTACATTCGTTAGGTAAGTTCGTTTGGTAGTTCAAAGGGCTCTTTCACGGCTTTACGCATGCTCAGAGGCTTATTAAAGCTGCTCTTTCATGGCTAAATCTGAATGGATTTTCTCTTCTCCAGAAGTTGAATTTTCACATTATTTCTCCAAGTTATTTCAAAACAAAATATCTTAATTCACTAAAAGACATTTATCTATCACTTCTGTCCAGGTGTTATGCATTGTAAAACAATTTATTACTTTGTGTTCCGGCCCGGAACATAAGAAAAATGTCAGAACTGACGATTACAATCCAGCTTAATCACAGCCTAAAACAGACAACCCGTACTGTTTGCCTCTTGAAAAACTTAGATTGGCATCTGAACAGTGCCTGTTGAGAGATATTTTAGCTTGAGACACTTTTCTTGTCAATAAACTTTGAGCATGCGCAAAGCCGTGAAAGAGCCCTTTTAAATGACGTAAAACGGTTGCAGTACCAGGCCCCACTCTTAGCAAATACAATGAAAATTAACAAGAGAGGGCCTGGCACTACAACCGAAACACGTCACTGTTCAAGATGGTGGTCCGCAGGAAATTCAAACTCAATAAAAAGGCAAACTACGACGTCAACTCAGTGAACAAAATTATCGATTTTTTATATGAAAGTAAAAGTGTTTTCAGCCATGGACTCTTTAACGCGTCGGGGTGGCGTAGTGGAAGAGCACTCGCCTCTCACCAATGCGACCCGGGTTCGAATCTCACCCGGGGAAGTATGTGAGCTGGGTTTGCGGTCCCTCTCCGACGTCGGAGGTTTTCTCCGGGTACTCCATCAAAAACCGCTAGTTACGCCAAAATCTGAGCAGTTTCAGGATTAGCTTTGCTATTTGAAACTTAATAAACATTAAAGTTAAAGTTTAAACACACAAACTGTTTCATGCTAAAATATATATCAGCAGATACTGTTCAGATACCAATCTAAGTTTTTCAAGAGACAAATCGTACGGGTGGTCAGTTTTAAGTGGTGATTAAGCCGATTGTCTGTCCAAGAGAAATAAATTAGTGGTCCCCAAAAATTAATTGTCGCATTTGCAATGACCAAGGGACAAACTCGAGCAAGCCGCTTCCAAAACCTTGATGATGTCTCAATTAAAGCCACATTAAACGACAACAAATGAACTATCAAGGTCATTAGTTTGCTTTTATTTAACCGTGCACCACATTTTCTCAATTTCATTCCCGGCATAAATGCTATTTCATAGTCTAACTGAGATATAAACTCTTGTTTTTATCACCCTCTACGCACATAAGAATTTAACGACCCTCAAAAGTTTTATCGGATCTTACCTTCCTTTGAGCGCACCGTTCTCGTTTTCAAATGGGCCGGATTCCCTTTCTTCCCGTAGGGTTCGTTCTGTGCGAGACTGTTCTGATGGTAGAAAACTTGTATCCGTTCTATGCCGCCTTGAGTTCTGGTGTATTGGTATCTTACGCTTCTTGGAGGTAGGAAGGCTTCACAGGATTTTTATTTTACGGAGCTATAATAAAGTGATTAATAATGGTAATTGAACTGAGTGGAGTGCAATTTGGTCTGAAATCATACGCGTGATTTCAAAATCGAACGAGCGCGAAGCGTGAGCTCCATTTAAAGTCGAAAAGGTTGACTTCAGACCAAACTTGCACGACACGAAGTTCAGTTACCAAGTAATTATATCCATTTTGAAATACAATAAGTTATTTAATTCTGTGTCATCCATTTTTTTTTTAAATTTGCAGCAAGGACATGTCAAAATTTTCATTTGATTGTCACACGTTGTGCATTATTTTACTGTACTTTCTGTGCTCTTTACTCAGAACTTTGCAAGATGCTGTTCCACTTACTGTCTGTTGAACAATAGTATGACTAAATGGCTTCTAGTTGACTCCGCTTCGGTCATTTGCTAATTCTGCGGAAGACAGTCACTGGAATAGCGAAAACGTTTAGTTCACCACTGAATAATTTAAGAATCAGAGTCAACTCAATTTTCAAATGACAGTTAACGGTTTCAAATGACTAGATGTATGTATGTATGTATGTATGTACGTACTTACTAACTTACTTACTTACCTACCTACTTACTTACTTACCTACTTACTTACTTACCTACTTACTTACTTACTTACCTACTTACTTACTTACTTACCTACCTACCTACTTACTTATTTACCTACTTACCTACTTACTTACTTACTTATCTACTTACTTACCTACTTACTTACCTACCTACTTACTTACGTACCTACTTACTTACTTACTTACCTACTTACTTACTTACTTACCTACTTACTTACTTACTTACTTACTTACCTACTTACCTACTTACTTACTTACCTACTTACTTACTTACTTACTTACCTACTTACTTACTTACCTACTTACTTACCTACTTACTTACTTACTCTCTTACTTACTTACCTACTTACCTACTTACTTACTTACCTACTTACTTACCTACTTACTTACCTACTTATCTACTTACTTACTTACTTACGTACCTACTTACTTACTTACTTACTTACCTACTTACTTACCTACTTATCTACTTACTTACTTACTTACGTACCTACTTACTTACTTACTTACTTACCTACTTACTTCTGCAATTACTGCGTGGCATCACATTCCATCTCAAAGACGGCACTCTATTTCCCAAGTCTTGTTGCGTTAAAGAATCTGTGGTTGATGTTTCTGTAACGTGCCGTTTTTTACGGGGCGGGGATCAGGACCAGGGGATCACTCGTTATATCTGGCCTCTACCCTTTGACTTCCCTGGAATGGGTGACCCTACCAGGAGTACTAGACTTCAGCCGGCATAGTTCTTGGGGTCCCCAAGACACTCAAACCACCCACTGCGATAAGGCGGTGACCCTATGAAGTAGAAATGACTATATGTATTGCTACTTAATGTAAGTCATAATAGAGATTCTCAACTCATAACTTTATTGTCAGATGGCGTACTTTGTGTTTCCTTGTGTTGATATATATTTGCCTTTCCGCTCCTATAAGACTTTACCGTGTTGGCAAGCTGCACCGAGAGGCGGCCTGGTTTTGTATTTCACTCCATTGTTCGAAAATCCCAGCGTGCATTGCGGTCGTTCAACCACAGGCAGCTCCCACAGCACATCTATTCCCGCCAGTATTCAGCTACTCGCCGGCGTTATTGGCTTTCTGTTTCGCTCTAGTTGTATCAAAGCTCTTACTATTCGAACATAGGAATAACGTCCCCTTTCAAGAGGTGAGTGTTATACAAGTTGCCATGAAATTTTATCCAAACAAAAAATGTGTTTACTCCGTTGCTGTCGGTACAGTAGTTTCCATTTTTCTTATGGTCATTTGTTAAACGTTTCTGTACCTTTTTGTCGATCTGTTGTCTCTGTTGTTACAGTGTCCTTTCGCACATCATTTTTGTTTATCTTCCTCAACTGACATTTTTTTTTTGCAGAGTCGTGTTTGTTGTTAACGTCCAGGGTTTCCAACATACTCGTACACACGTGCGAGAATTAAATAGTAAACTATTTGATGGTTTTGATTAATTTCAGGGATTACAGTACTGTCTGACCACTGGACTTGTTATCCTTGCCTCCTGTGACGTCATTGTCGTCCCTTTGTGGTTCATGACGACATTCACTCGACCAACCCCTGCTGATGCCCTGGGTAAGACCAGCAATAGTTTCAGTTAACATAGGTCAGCGGTAGTGGTATATAAAATAGAGCAATCTCTGTTTGCTTTTGTTCTTATTATGATTTAATATTGTCACATAAAGAAGCAAACACTGTAATCCGGTAAAGCATAAAATAATTAGCTAATAAAATTATGTTCAAGTTCATATCTATGGAGTAAACTACGATCAAACTAAGCATATCTAAGAGATTTTTCGCTGCGGGACAAAATCTCACCACACAGCTAAAAATCGGCCTCCACATAATTATTCAAACTTCCAACGAAAGTTTCTCTGTGGCAAGTTTGAGTCTTTACCTAAATCTTGAACTACTATTACTGAACTTTACATACAAATTCGACTCTTGCTGATTTAAAAACCACATTTTAGCTACACTGTGTAACTCGCCACCGCAGGGGAAAAAAACCCATATTTTTAGAACTAGTGTTCATTTATTTCTGATTTGTTCTTTATTAAGAAGTGTGGTGGATGAAACTGTAGTAGCTATAGAGGACTGCTTTAGAGGGCATACCTGAAGGAAGCCCTCCTGTTGATTCGGTGCAGGGCAAACTATAACAAGGATTCTATCACTGACTACATTTTAAACTGTTTTGCATTTTTTTACGAGAAGTTGACGTTTTTGCTTGCCGTACAACTAAATTAACATTTAATTATTTTCTCTAGCGTCGATTTTGATGCTATGGGGAGTGGTGTGCGTCAAGTTGTCCTACTTTCACCTATCGCACAGTCTGCTGGCCCGCAGGTTGAACATACTGATATTGTGTACAGCGGTGTTCGTCGAAGCTCTTCAGCCAGAGTTCTATCTAAACGAGGTGATGGAAATTACTAGTTTCGAACTATCTAGAATTTTTGTCAAAAGTATTCAGTTTCATGTCCAAGACTGATATTAATGCTCACGCCACGACAGTAATTTACGGAAACAAGATACCGAATGAAGCCCTTGAGGGAGTTTGTTGATCACGTGGTATCTTTTTTTCTGTTGTGAACGAGCATATTTGGTAAACTGAGAGACACTACAAAAATCCCAAACTTCCGCTATTTTAAATTTCAAATTTCAGTTATTCAGTTTGTCAAACTACTCTGACATGTGATATGCTGGCAAAGAAGTAAACTCGCCAGATGATGAGAATTTAAATTTGTCGTGCTATACACTTAACAAGAGTTAACTCATTTTATATACAATTGTCACTCAGTAAAAGAACTCACACACTGAAATTTCCTCACATCTAGCTAAATTATTCTTTACCAATAAAGTTGCTCAGGAAAAGATCTGACTGTTCTATTGTTTGATATCTGTGTAGCTGTCTGCTCTAGCCGCTGTGTCGTGGTTACTGCTCGTTTCCTTGGGCGTCCTCGTGTCCATACTTGTCAGACTGTTTAGTTGGGAGGCCTGTGCACTGCCACTTCAGATGTCAGTTGCTATGGTTATTGGTATACCGCTGGGCTTAAGGATTGCAGTATTGGTAAGTATTTGCAAGCGCGGAGTCTTTTGGCTTTGACTTTGATAAAGCTTTATTCGCATGAGCTTGTAAATTACAAGTATTGCTAAAGCGTTTTAAACTGTAACAAATGAAGTAACTAAAATTTGTATATATGTATGGAATCAGTTGCATTTGTTTTTACCTGGTGTCAGCCGTAGAACAGGGTGTCCAACTGAGTACACAGTTACTACCTTGACTGATTTCTATTCTAAATAAAGACAGGGCCAAATAAGTTCTCGTTTGACCCCCGCCTCTCGTGCACCCTCATCGACTCTCATACATTCTCATCAAAATTGAACATGATGATAGTCTTCTTGTGCCAGTTTGATGTGTAATACAGTTGTCTACTGCCATCGGATCTTATCCTCGTCTGATCGCACTGTTTCAGTTTTATTTTATTTTATAACACTGGCTGCCGGTGGGGGGCGGTGGGAGTGTTGGCCTTCAACCTTGCCTCCCTCGGTCACATGACGGTAAATAAAAAGGTGCAAAATAAGAAAAAAACATACAATGGTGTAAAAAGTGTCTCCTCACAAAACTAAAACATCAAGTACGATAGTAAACGCTACGGAGAAAAAGCAAATAATTGAAGATTGATGATATACACGTGAAAATTGAAGAAACGTCATCCGTTAACTCTTATTACTCAACTGGCATCTTATTCGCATACTCACCCGTCCAGATCAAACGGGATTGAGAGTTAATCAGAATTCACTCTCGCTTTATCACCAACTCTCGTGTAATAAGCTCTTATGAGCTCTCATTAAGTTAAAAATTTTTAAACTGCAATTTTTCCAGTATCTTTCAGTTTCTTAGTCGTTCTTTTGTTCCTTCCAGTTCGTTCCAAGGGACAGCAGCATATTGGTGAGCCTGCCGTTTGGTTTCTCAGCGGGTGTAGTAGCATTTCTCCTTTTCAGTTCAAGGGCGAAGCACGGTGTCCTAACCTCGCTTGCAGGCCCGTGAGTACCAATTCGTAAATGTGTTGACCAGAATCTCGGAATAGATGTTGTGGAAAACTCTTCGTTTTACATTAGTTTATCAAAAATACTTTTTAGTCTCCGTAATCACAGGCGGCCCAAGCTACCAATTTGAATTAGCTTGGGTGTCCGTTTACATGTCGCGATTTTAAGCAGAGTATGGGAAATTTAAATTTTCCCCAATAATGTTATGAGAAACAATAAAGTTCACCATTTGCTTCAGGATTCCTGTTCAGTTGTCATTCCTTGTGGTATTGGCGCGTTTTGGGGTGGTTTGGAAGCGAATTGAGGGAATGCGGGAAAATGGAAAATCCCGCATTACTGGGGAAAATTTAAATTTCCCATACATTTGTTTAAAATCGCGACGTGTAAACGGACACCCAAGTTAATACAAATTGGTAGCTTGGGCCGCCTGTGCCGTAATTTGGTAAAAATTTTTGCGTGGTTCGAGTCCCAGCCAAGTTCAAGCACAGCTTGTTTTTGTCGTTTGTATGTAGTCTTTATTGTTTTGTCCGTTCATTCCTTGTCAAGTACATTGTCGCAGTTGTTATCAGTCTGTTATCAGTTTTCCCCTATTAAGTCCTCTTCAGATGAACCCCTAGTGTTAGACGCGGACTGAATATCAATTTAGCTCAAAACATCTAATAAGCCCCATTCTAATAAGCCCCAAGTTTGAGATTTCTGAAATGCAAATAATCTCCCAGCCTCCATTAGACCCCAACCCGAAGGACAAATTATTTTAACAAAAATGGACGTAAAAATGGTTACTGTCAAAATTTGTTTAATTTCTGAAAAAGTCAAACATTGTTCGCCCCAACTGACAAACAGAGACACCTTGCCAAATGGCCAAATTAAGGTATAGGGAATGATTAAGATTAACAATCAGTTCCTTAATTTTGATACGAAGTAAGAAACAAACACGAAACGACCGAACCTAATAAGTACCTATCTTTTTCCAATAAGACCCCATTCAAAACCAAAAGAATGAGCCCAGAAGAAATACGTTAATTTGTTTTTTTGTATTGTAGTTTAAAAATAAAGTGAGTTTTGTTATTTACGTGTTATTCTTTTGATTGATTGTTTATCCGTGTTTTCTTCTTGTCAGTCAGTCAGTCAGTCTGTCCGTCCGTCCGTCTGTCTGTCTGTCCGTCCGTCCGTCTGTCTGTCCGTCCGTCTGTCTGTCCGTCCGTCCGTCTGTCTACGTCTGTGTGTCTGTGTGTATTTTTTTTGTGTGTGTGTGTGTGTGTTTGTGTGTTTGTGTGTCGACCTGCTTGTGCCTGTCTTAGGGCTGCAACGATACGATTTTTCACAAAACGATACATATCTCGCTACAGATGTCACGAAACTATTCACGATACGATATATACAAAAGAACCGCACTTGAAGAACAAGACATTGAGACAGTTGTAAATTAATCCAGGTGGTTTTGTTTTACGCGCGGGCTCGGGTTTGTACAGCGGACATTTTGTTGAAAACCGCATGGTCACATGCATACGTTCCATAAAAATGTTTTGCGAAAAGATATCACTTTTGGACTCGCAGAGTTTTTATTCTTCAAGTTGTGTTGGCACTGTTATGAGCAGGACGAGAAGTGTAATAAAACAGACTTTATTGCAGCAAAAACATAAAATATGTAGTGTATCGTATTTGTATCGATATACTGTTTCAATATGGATATTTGTATTGTTAAAAGAGATCTCGCGATACTTGCGTATGGTGGAATATCGTTGCAGCCCTAGCCTGTCTTCTAGCTGACTATCTTTTTATACTGTGTACTTTTTTTTTTTGTGACAGTCCATCCCGCCTAACTGTACCTTATCGGATATTCTTGTCTTTTGTTTTTTTCCAAGTGTCTGAATGTGTGTGTTGGGTTGCAGGTACCTCGTGCTTCTGGTCTGTGGCCTAGTTGTGACAGTACTGGACGTTGCATCTGAAGCCGATAATCTTAAACACCTCACCATAGAAGGTTGTTAAAGTTGTCGCGTCCTTATACATATGATCCTAACTGATTTTGAAACGTTTAAAGTTTCACATATGAATTGGGAGAATTTCATTTATGCGCTTAAAGGCCAATAATGGCAATATCTGGTTGCGTAAAGTGAAAGACCGAGAATCCGAAACCGATAATGGTATTAGGTAACGGCAGAGGACCCTATGTATGTTTGACTTTTGATTCCAGATGCCGGTAGTTCAGGCTGCTGCCACGGCCTCGAAAAAAATCTCCCATGAGGCAAGAAAAAGAAAAATTATTTCGGGATCATAGGAGACCTCTGAGTTTCAAGCAAGTAGCCCCATACTGTTTTGAAGCTTTAAAACTCGACTCTTCATTTACGCTAAAGACGTTCAGAAGCGTTTGTTTCTTGACGAATTAAATTCATGATTGTGAAATTTTAATTTCCTAAAAGCTTTTCTTGTTTTTAGAAAACAACGTACACAGTGTTTTATTTGACCGTAAAATGTTCTGTTTAAGAAATAGTTTGCTTCATTGAGTGCTTTTTGTTCAAACCTCTTCACTGCTGAACAACGCTAATATGTTTTATGAGTGTGTGTGTTGCTTTTTCTCTGTCCAGCTGAGTACCATGAAGTTTTCACAAACCGGTGGCCAAGCACCCTATATTACGCCACACTGCACTTTTTGCTGGCCATAGGTTTGAAGAAGGGCGCTATAAGAAAGAAAGAAACGCTGGTAAGATTAAAGTCATGAGGTATATTCATAAATGTTCTGCTCTCAAAATCTAGTTGTAAAAAAGACCATTTTAATTACATTTTGTTAACTGTTCATGACATGGAGGCTAAGATTAATAGGACAATGATACAAAAGGGTCCACTGGACGCCCTATAGAATACATGTAACCATGGAAATGGTTATTCTATAGGGCGTCAGGAGTATATTTAATAGTAGCAGCAGTTCCAGTATTACAAATATGAATGAACCTGTTTGCGTGTGAAGCTATTTTTAAATGCTCAACCCGCAGACTAGTCCGTGCGCGTTCGAAAATAGCCACGCACGATTGGACAGTTTTGTCTGATTGTGCTGTCAGAGTGATGACGATGCACTAACGTCAAGATGACCTGACGCAAATTCGCGCGCCACGCCAGTTTTCACGCGCGGGATTTCTTTCTAAAAATAACTTCATACGCAGAGGTTCACTCACGCGTGTGATACAGTTATACACTCCTACTAATATACTCCGGCCTGAGGGCGTCCAGTAAGACCCTTTAGACCCACTTTTCTAAAGCAGCCTATAATTGTTTCTTCTAGTTTCTTTTTTTTAGTCTGATAATATTAGTTTAATAGTTTTAGTATCATCAGTTTATTTCGTAGAATTTTAGTGTATTGATAATATTAATTCAGAACATGCCTGTAAGCGCGTCGAGATTTTTTAGATGCGTATACAGGAACATATGTTGTTGTTATTGTTGTTGTTGTTGTTACTGTGGTTGTTGTTGTTATTATTATTATTATTATT
>JANSTQ010198520.1:0-18315 GCA_026167885.1 Bergia puertoricense | reverse complement strand
GTTTTGCTTCCTCTATCAACGAACCTGGCGTCTACTCTGTTCGCTCTTACTTCCGTCTGGTCCGCGTAGACTGGGACATCCCAGTATGCTGTCACCTGGTCACTTTCATACATCGGCTTTGGTTGTACCGGTGAAAACCAGGGGGGTGTGGCTTCCACCAGGTTGTGAGCCTTCGCCACCTCTAGAAATAGGATCTTGAGCGCAGCATTGTGTCTTGCGAGATATTTTGTCTGCGCTAGTGCGCTGCATCCCGACAGCACATGTGCAACGGTCTCCTGTTACTATTATTATTATTATTATTATCATTATTATTATCATTATTGATATATTATCATGTAGATTTTCCGGAAAATAGCTTTCTTTTTATACAAGTACGGGACAGAATAAGTAATGTACATGTATATTGATTCGTTTAGCAGTACAAATAACAGTTTTGTTTTGTTGTACATTTACAGAGGGCTCAGCTTTTAATGTTCAGGTCCGACTCCAATTCCAGTCCCAGTGAGTCGGTGTTACCAAACTTTGTCTGCATGCGAGATCAGTTGAAGACAGAACATCTACAAGTAAGTAGTGACATGATAATGTTTGTCTTAAATTAGGTTTTAGTTTCAGTCGCATATAGTGCTCCATTTAGCTGTTGGCCCATGTCTGTTTGCTTAAACTAGTATTGGTACCTTGTTTCATTTTGTACATAAGAAATATTTTTGATCCTGATCAACGAAAGATTCACATTTCTTGTACTGTAACTTTTTGTTGAGTATACCTCAAATGATTTACGAGTCCGACATAGCACAATAAATTCATTAAGCTCCAAATGAATATGCCCTATAGCCTGAGCGAGATCTAGACGGTTACAATTTTTCCTTGAAAGCATCTAGCTAAATCCTTTCCCGAGCCAAGTGGCTCATTAGGACATAAGGCCGGCGCTTATCTCCGGTTTCCGTAGTGTTAAGCGAATGAGAGTCAGCGACTTCCCCTGGACAAGACACTAATCCATCGCAGGTTAGCCCCCAGCAGAAGCTGGTACTCATTTACACAGCTGAGTCGACTAGAGCAAGTCGAGTAAAGTGCCTTGCTCAAGGACACAACACAGTGGTCAGGCCGGGGTTCGAACTCACGACCTTCAGGTTACGAGTCAGACGCGCTAACCACTCGACCACTGCGTCACCTGAAAGCATCTAGATTGTCGGTTATTATTCAAAACAAACGTTTTTTAAATTAGCAATTTCGATATCGTTAATACTTATTTAATTGGATATCTGTTGTAAAAGATTGGGGAAAACAGTATCAGAACACATCCAACCGCATATTCAGTAATGAATCGTTACAACGAATGGGATGATAAAACGGTTTTTGTGATCATTTCAGATTGGGATCGAAGTGATATCATTGTCGGTGATTCGTGAATAGACATTCAGATTTTATCGTTTTCCTTTATTAAGGTGGAAACTATGTTTGTGATTCTTAATAACACGTGTATGCCATATAGACTGAGAGGATTACAACTTGGGTATACTTACAATGAAGCACAATTCGGCTTTTGCACAAAACAGCAAAAGTGGGTGAGAACAACTGCTCACCTCGTGGGTAAAGCCTGGTTTTCACGAGCGACGTAAACAAC
This sequence comes from Bergia puertoricense, assembly GCA_026167885.1. Taxonomy (NCBI): domain Eukaryota; kingdom Metazoa; phylum Cnidaria; class Anthozoa; order Zoantharia; family Parazoanthidae; genus Bergia; species Bergia puertoricense. The sequence goes on along the minus strand of JANSTQ010198520.1, from coordinate 16,694 downwards.
GGAAGCGCAAGCGGAAGCGTAAGAGTTCTTATGTTACCGTGAAAACAGGTTGATGTAAGCGTAAGCTCGACGGAAGCGGAGACGGAAGGAACAGAAGATTTCCTTTTTCTTCCGTCCTACCTTTCTGCTTCCGTTGAGCTTCCGTCACTTATGTCGCCGTGAAAACAGAACACAACGCAGACGCAAGCGGAAGGAAAAGTGTTTGATCCTTTTGTTTGCTCTTCCGTCGCTGCTATGCTTGCATCAAGTCCGTTTTCACGGTAACATAACTGACATAAGAGCTCTTACGTTTGTGCTTCCGTCGTTTACGTCGCTCGTGAAAACCAGGCTTAACGGAACAATTTCTTGTCATCGTCCATTGAATTACATATCAGTGGGCAAGGAGTAGGGATTTAGTATAACCTTACCCTTGAAAAGACCTTTTGTTTTTAAAAACAATTTCACTTTGATTGTGGTAAAAATGATTGAACGTTGAGCGACATATCATTTATAGTCAGTTTAAGGGGCAGGTCATTTTCAGTATAGGCTTTTGCAATCATTTATTCCTACCACTTATCCAAGTTAATGGCAAAACGTATGACCCTGTTTAATATAAAATGAATCGTGAATAACGGAGAACATCTGTAGATGAACCAGAAATTACTGAATTAAAAAAAGTTAGTAATCATGAATCATTTTGTGAATATCTGAATTCAAATGATTCCACCTCTACCCACAGTGCATTATTCATTCTCAAATATTAACTTCATGCTTTTATCATTCTCCCTTTATAAAGAGCGATAGCAATACTATATTTTCTATTTTGTTCCGATGTAGAATACATTATCTCAAAAGTTGCTTTTCGCATATACTGTATGAGGACGCAATCAATGAATATGACAATTAAACTTTAATATTTAAACACGTACCAACGACAGAGAAAGGCTCGTTTAAAAATGCAATCATCTTTGTCCATTTAAAACATTATTGAATTATCTACTGCTTACTGTAAATGTGATAAATTGAATCTTAACTGGATTACATTTGATGGAAGGGATTATTGTCGTTTGCACTAGTGTCGCCCACAAATGTAATCTTTACCCACAGTTGTAATCCTATTAAGATCATCAAATTTTCCTTTTGATAGTACTATCAAAATCTTTTGGGCCCAGGGATCACGTACAACCAAAATAAGACCTTCGGCAAAATACTAGTGCGAATTTTCAGGAGGATTACATGTGTGGGCAGCGGTTACATTTGAGAGCTGTGCCTCTGAGAAGAGAATATATCATATGTTTCAAATCTTTCTTCTTGAGCGCACACCTCTCTAAATCCTTTATCATAGACAACATTTAAAGAAAAGGACTTTTATAAATTCAGATTTATGTTAGAAGTAAGTATTTTGAACTTAGTCAACATGGATACAGAGCGTCAGTGTACGCATGATGTTTAGTGATTACCATGTTTTAAATTATAGCTGTTTATTTTTATGCTTTGATAAAGTAAATTTTGTTGATGTTAGTACAAAGATAATGAAAGGTGTTGTCACGTGGTTTGGAGTGCAGAGGAAATTATATAAGTTGATATAAAATACTATTAATTTTCGGAGAGTGAAACTGAATCTGAATAATATTTAATTTTAGCTGACTATTATACACAGTTCTTCTGCACACTGCTTTTAACCTTTATCACATACAAAACTTTTAAAAAAAGGGTGCTTGCCGCTGAGATTCATTTTAAAAGTAAATTTTTGGAGATAAGTCAACATTCTCAGCATTCACCTAATGTGCTTTTCTCAATTTAGCAATTACCATGTTAATATAGCTGGGTTTTCGCTTTGATAATTATAAGAAAGTAAACTTTGTTGATGTTAGTATAAAGAAAATGAAATGTTCTGTGACGTATTGTGTATGCAGAGGAAACTAATATAATTTGTTACAAAATAATAACGCTTTTCGAAGACTGAAACTGCAATACTTTAACTTTAAAAAGCCATTATATATAATTCTTCTGCTCATTGCTTTAAACCCTTTATCATAAAGAAAATAAAGAAAAGAGCGTTTGCAAAGCTGAGATTTCACTTAAAAGTAAGTTCCTGGAGTTAAATAAACATGCTCAGCGCTCGCCTAATGTATTTTTGTCTATTTAGCAATTACCATATTAATAGGGCTGGGTTTTCGCTTTGATAATTATAAGAAAGTAAACTATGTTGACGCTAGCTCAAAGATTTATAAAAAATTGTGACATAATTGGAAGTGCAGAGGAAATTATATGAGTTGTTAGAAATATACTGATTATTTGCTAACCACTATATACAAAATGACATTTACGATTAACCTTGGCAGGTCAATTTTTTACAGTAGCAGCTGATCAAACCTTGTTATAAAACTGGAAATCTTTGACAAAGATCTTCGAAGTGAAATACTCCAGTGCACGATATTGTCTTGCATGCCTTAAAGTTTATCATAGATTTTGACCCACTAAATCTGAGCAAAAAAATAAAAATATTTCTTTGTTGCGTTTGTCATAACACACAACAATTCTTAATTTGGAAAAAACAATTCTGTAAATGGGAAAAAAGTTCTATTGATCAATATGAACAATCAGACTTATTTTAATTGCTACTGTTTGCTTAGTTTAGTAGTAATTTGTTTTTAATGTACACTTGATGTGTTTTTAGGATGACATATCTTTTGGATTGCGTTTGACGAAACTTTTGGAACCAATATTCTTTAACTCCCCGTATAATTAACAAATTAACCTCTCAAGTTAGTTTAAAATTATTCTTGTGCTTCCGTTAACAAATTGTGAGAGATCTAGAGAAAGTTTCATTTTGAACAAATATCAGACTTACAGTCGCAGAAGTCTGTTCAAAAAATGTGATAAAGATACGAAGTTCTTAGTTTTCGAAACTCTCTGTATATATTTTGAAACTATCTCTTTTATTAAATACAATTTAAGCTCATATAATTTATTTAAAACTTTGCGCTCAGTTTATCTTAAACTGAACAAGTGGATAACTGTACAGTGTTAACGCGTTTACTGAATTATATTTTTGTCATTTTTTTTTGACATACTAGAGACTCATCATGTTTGCTTTTGACAAATTTCATCAGGAATGTGTTGCGATTTTGAGATTTGCGATGCATTTCCAAAAAACAAAATTGCGCATAGAATTTCGATTCTCGCATGGACAATACTGTCCCTGCATGGATTATGATCTACGAGAAGAAATTTAATGCGAGCCGAGTAACCTGTTTTGAACATGCGAGGTAATTGATGAAACGATTGATGAGGATTCCCTTAAAAGTATATTCCAATTTCAGATCAAACCTAATCGGTGATGGTGAACAACACTACAAAAATAGAACTAACTCCAATACCCAGGCACCTGCATATGTCCCTACCAGTACAGGTGGCCTGGGTTACAGCGTCCTTCTTGCCATATTTAGTAATTCTTTGTTGCTTGCTGCCTTCGTGAAAGCTAAACACTTGCGTTACCAGCTCAACCTACTCTGTAGGGAGTCTGTCGGTTGCAGACATCTTGGTCGCGTCAACTAGCATTCCAATGTATACAATATCCCACGCACATGGATTAACTCAAACGGTTTAACCAATGATACCAGTTTTGTGAAGATCCATACATGGTTAGATCTCGTAGCAGGAATCACGTCCATCCTTCATCTAACGGGCATAAGCTTTGAAAGATCTGCGTGTTTTCCATGGGAAGCCCGCAAATTTGCGAGGCGCTACCATCACATCCCCTTGTGTATTGTGTGAGGAAGCTCGTTCTTCACTTGACACTCCGCATAGAATGATTAGCTCGTTCCATATCAGCTTTTACATCATTGCAGGGTTCTAATTCGTACTTTTGGCCGTTACATGCGCTGCGGACATCGCTGTTAGGACAATTTACAAACGCAGAATCGCAGTACGACACACAAATCCCAATCAATTTACACTAATGTGATGGCGCACACTAAATCATTGCTTAAGCTAGTGCCAACACCGCTCATTGTTGTTCTGCTATTCGTTGTTGCATACTGTCCGTTTTTCGTCGTTCAATTCATTCTTTAGTCTTCCGAAAGGTATTACATGTCGTGGAGTGTCTTCTACTTTGTTAAATTTCTGCACTACAGCAGCTCATTGGTTATCCTCATTGTATATCGGCTCAGAATTCCTGGATTCTATTGCACATGCAATTCGTTATTACGACTGTGCAAACTATACAGTATCGACCTTAAAACAAAAACCGCTTTTAAAAGCAAAAAATCTAGTTTTACCTTGCCAAAGGTAACCAAACCCTTTAACAAACAAAACTCTAAAAGAAATCAATGGAAAATCGAACCTTACTATTAAAGCTCTCCACACAGATAGTTTGACGACATCTTAACAGCTGGCAGTGTACATGTGTCTCGTCCTTTATCATACACTGATTATATAGACATAGTTCCTAGTCCCATTCTTTCATACTTTATGAAGCGCTTCAAACGCTCGCAGTTGGCTGTCGCTTACTTTCTGTTCAGCACTCATGTTTGCTAACAAATCAGACACCTTAAACTAGGCTAAAACATTAATTAAGTCACTCAGGCCATAGTTTCTCAGATTATTAACCTGTTCTTTAAGCATTTTAACCTGATCCACAGCTAGTTTGCATGGATCAATCGAGCCCCCTAAACCCAAGACATATAGATTTTTGCGAAAGCGATAGCACATTTGTTTTGTTTGTGAAATACAAACCTCCAAAGTAAATTCCGAACCCCACTTGCTGAAATCCTGGATCTGCCCTAGCGAAACTTATTCTGGTTTTAGGCATAAAACAAGTTTTTATATTTTGGGTTCATGATGTCAAACCTTAGTCAACAGTTTCTTAAAGCACCAGGTTCTAACACACAACAGGGGCGTAGCTAGCCAAACTTTGCGAGTGCCACGGGAGACTGGGAGGTTAAGAATAGGCTTATGACGATTTTTTCATGCCTTATTGCAACTCCAGTGGGATAAATATGGGATAAAGTACCCTTGTCTCTCGAATAGATATATCAAAAATGTTTTTAAGCCCGCGCTTAATGGCTTAAAGTTAAAGGCAGCTACGCGCCTGCACAAGTTCTTAGTATGTAAGCAAATGTACACACGGTACTTGTGGTTTCAACTGATGGCCACACAGATCCTCAAATACTCACCGTATTTTACCTTCAAGTATATTTTTGTTGGTATATGCAAAATATTCTAAGAACTTCGCCAAATTTTAACGCCAATCAGTAAGATTGTGCAAAGTTTGGCGATGGCGCTAAAACTTCAAGAAAGAAAGAAGTTTTTTAAAAATAATTTCCCAGAAGGTAACTTTAACCACGGGCGGTAGAAAACGTTGGTTACGAGTATTACTGAGATGTTTAAATGACACAAAATAACTCAAACCTTTGTTGATGTGTGTTGATTTGTGCTCACGAAGTCCTGTTTCCCATAAAAACTTTATCTGCAAGCCGCAATCGGATGTTCTGCGTTTGTTTTGAAGCGAATTTTCCCTCACAACTCGAGCCGCCATTTTCTCATATTCAAATTGTAAACCTCGCCCCGGGCGGCGTGAAAGAGGCCCATTCGACTTCATATGTTAACAGAGAAGAGGCAAGAATTCTTGAGGTTTAGTATTGCAATTCATTTTATTTAAAGTCAGTTATGGACTTTCTGTGCAATATTTTTAAAATTATATTTTGTCCGTATGTGTGCATACAAAGTACCCTTGTGACGTCATACACGTATAATCGTATCCCAACGCATGCAGGTGACGTAAAGGTGGCTTTATAATATTATTTCGTTTTCTATGGGCCACCGAAAAATTGCAAAAATCCATAAACGTGTTCTATAGCTTCCTACAGCTTGTTCACCCTATTTCCTCTATTGAGCCCCCAAGACAGATTTCTCTTAATAAAAATAAAAATTTAAAACAAATATGACAGCTATAAAATTCATTGTTTAATTGTTAAAATGATAATAAATATTGCTGGTCCTAAACAAACACCAGATTATCTTGATACGTCAAAGTCTTGAGGAGTAATGAGGATTAAGAACCTTTCACTACCAAAATGTTCATCAACATTCATCTTTTTCTCAATTTATCAATACAGTGAAAGTTAGATTGTTGTGAGTGGTCATCTATTCAATGTTTCAAAAATGAAGGGCAAAATTTTCCGAAGCTAGAAACTTTCAGGGAGTGAATTGGTTAAAGTCTACTTACGGTTTGTAACAAAGAAAGAAACAAAACTTGCAGCGACTAAAATTTGAAAAGATTAATAAGCATCTTCCATTTTTCTTCCCCGCTCTTTCACTTCTAATAATCCCCCTGTCAAAAAGCCGTAGGGGCTGAATAGAGGAACTATGGGATCTACATTCTCGGAGACCCAGGGTTTGCTCTTTGCCGCCATTTCACCGAGGATCGGGAACTGCTATTTCCAGTGCAGCTCTAGTGCATAGATCTGTTATGTTTAATGAGTCGAAAGGGGCTCAAAAAAACCCTACTTTGACGTATAGCTGTGTAGGTGATTATTAGATCAGCAGGCAAAATTACATGCAACCACGTTTCGATATTATAGTAAGATTAAAAACCAGTCAGCTTGCGTAGAATCGAGTCGCAAATGTCGGAATCCGATGCCAGTTTCACTCGTTTTACTTCGTTATCCTGAGTTTCACAACGCTTGACAGGGTTTAACACACAAATTCAACTCTTAAAAAATACCACTATTGAACACCAAGTTTGATTTACGAAGTTATTCATTAAGCATAAAACTAAACCTCTCCACCCGATTATTTAAACTTATTATCTAAATTTTAACCCGCCTTAAACTTCTGTTTAATAGTTAGACACTGGCTAAGATTTAGACTTCTTTAAATAATCGATCCAATAGGTTTGTTACTACTTCAAATGAGAACGACTGCGAGTCTATCTTCTTATCAAGAAAATGTTTGAACCAGCAACAACAATTTGCAGCTTAATTGGGCAATGTCAAGGCATTTTCATTGTAATTTCATAATTAATGTGATTGGGAGCAATAACGCCAACTGAAAACAAAAATAAAGATCACTTAACGATAAGAAAGGACACAAATACTAGCAGTAATATGCGAGAAGCATAGTACATTACATTTAAAGAAAAACCTCTTCCCTCAAATTAAGTTGTTGCTTTAGTCCGTAACGGCAATTGCAATTCGATATCCCTATCCAAGCAATTTAGTTATTTGAATTTCTGCGCGTCGCCATCTTTACATGTGATGTAAATCGTCACTGTACCAGTCCCCCTCTTGCTCACTGCCACTGTATCTGCCAACTGCAACCAACCTACGTCACATTTCGGCACGCGGGAAATTCAACTCAGTCCCAAAATAGTTTTTCTAAACTGCTTGACGTCAGCTCTTTGATCAGAATCATTGATGGTAAACGGACTAAGGCAGTATTACATGTACAGCTTTAGTATTGTCTTAAAATAGGGTCAAACGAGCATTGAGAGTTGTATGAGATTTCAGTGACTAGATTTGGATGAGAGTTTTGATCAACTCTCATGCGCGCGGTCAAATGAGGATGAGAGCCCATTAGAAATGACAAGACTCGCTCAGCAGACGCGTGAAACTCTCGTCGACTCTCACAAGAGAGAGAGAGAGAGAGAGTTTCATCTCCCATTAACACTGGTGCTCCTTTGACAACGGCCTTTATCCGTTAATAGCAGTTAAATACCAATAATTCTGATCACAGAGCTAAAAAGAGCAAAAGCGTTTTTTTCGCCGAGGTATTCCATTTAAAAGAAAATTTTATTTCCATCCAGTCTGGTCTGAACTCAAAATTTTAGCGAATCGCAATCCGGCTTGGCATCCTTGATATACTGCGCTGAAGCTCAAAACTATTAGTTCTGTTTTCTTTGTTGAAACATCTTCAGTCAAATATAGTTTCTGTTTAATAAAATTTACCCAAAGTTTTGCAGGAAATAGGTGAAGAAAACTGATTTGTCTTGACATTGCCCTTTTATCTACAAGTACATCCAGTAAAAAATACGAATCAAAGTTACTGATCAATGGGTTTGTGCTCTGAAGAAATGAACCCCTGAAAAGGTTCCACAGTACATCACAATACATGACATTACACCCTACACCTCTGTGTGCAAATACTCAGTGAGTGCTACTTTCCAAAAACACGAAGGCATTGAAATAGAGCCAACAAAACTATCACCACACACAAATCCGAAACAAGTTTCGTTGTACAGAAATGTCAATATAAATTAAAAATTGAATGAGGATGTCATTTTCTTTAGAAAATATTCATTGCATTTGAACATAAAATTAATTTAAAATTGACTTATTTTTGTTATTGCAAGCAAAGTTTAAAAACAGGATCTCAATGCCCAAACTCGTGGAAGTAAAGATAACGTATGGTGATACCGTTGAATAAGATAAGTGCTACTCCTTTGCTTAACTGTAAACGTGTTATTGCCTTTAGTGAATGTTATGTGAACCGAGATGAAACACTGTCACTCCCGAATGCCTCCCTGGAGGAAGGAGTCTTTGGAAATAGTGACTTGACACTATTTTTAGTGTTTCGTAACTTCTTATTTAGATCCATGCACGGGCCGTGTTCCACACAGTCCACCAAGTAAATCAGGAGGGGAGAGGAGGGAGGGGAGGGTGAAGACAGATGAAGGCATTTGAAATTTTGTTTAAAATCTGAAGCCTGGAAGCAAGGTAAATTTGGTTAAGATTTAGTAATTGCGACCAACTGCACCGGCTGCAAATATTGTTCAAAATTGGTCAAGAACTTGACACCCGGGTTGGCAGAAGCAACCGAATGCCCTGTATCTTCCCCGGCCCCTCCCCCGCTTACCTGCCACTTCAGCTTAATGTTTACCTGTTGTATTTACCTAAAGTAAAAAGCCTACTTGAGACGAATGCCTCCCTGTTCCTTGTCTTTCGGGTGTATTACTTTGAGTTGGTTGTAAGTAAAATGGTTAACTAGCATGAGGTAGGTTGTCTGCACAGTTTGGACATTAGAGCACACTTGTCTCTCATAATATGACAGCAACTGGCCTTTCGTGGAAATCTGGACACATGGTCATTACTAATGACGGTTCCCGGCTAAGATTCCACTTGTATTTAAAATATTCAGACAATCATACTGGAGATCTTGTAGTGTGTTTTTGCTTTGCATTCTCCCTCATACCGGGGACCTGCGCGAAGAGTCTCTCCTGATGAGACTGCCATTAAATGAACGTGACACAGACCTTCGAGTTTCCCGACGAACGAGACTCATAAAAGTGCTCTTAAAACCAGGAATTTTCAAGGAATAAATAATTGGATTTATAGCCGAGTTTGAATAATGTAACAGTTTTGTGAACTGCACTGCAAACAAAGGAATACTTTTACCAAGACTGTATTGAAAGTAGAATATCATATTAATGATGAAAAACGGCAGCCAGGTGATTATGAAGACTGCAAACAACATAAGTATAGTAAGTGCAATCAGCACTTCTTGGTCCTGCTTCTTACGTCTGCGATGTTTCTGCTTGCTGCGTTTTTTAGCTCTTCTAAGAATTCCAACATAGGCGAAGAAAATCACAACTATAGATAAACAAATTAGAACCAACATGAAGTACGTAAATGCATGTCTCTCGCGTGCCGTTGAGAGAGCTTGTATAACAGACAATGTCGCCGACAGTAACCACACAAATGCCAACGTACACAAATACAGCCACTTGTTTGAGTTGCGGTGACTCACGGGGTGTGCGATGGCGTAGTACCTCTCGAGACCAATCAAAGTCAATTGAAAAATCGAAGCAAAGCTTCCGAAGATATCAAACGCTGTGAAAGGAACCATAAGATCTTCCAGCGTTTCCCCTCTATTGTGGTAGAATAAAATACTTATATACATAGGGATCGGAAACAGTCCCACAAGTAGATCCGCAGCGGCTAGTCCGACCACAAAGTAATTGGTACGCGTATGCAGTTTGCGGTTCTGCGTGAACACTGTAATTACCATAGAGTTTCCTAATATGGCCATTACTGCCAATATCCCGAGTGCAACGCTCCAAGCCATCATTTCTGAGAAGGGGGCAGGGGTGGAGCTCCGAGGCCTCATCGTGCTGTTGGTGGCATTAGATGTATTTGTGATAATTGGTGCGCTGTACGAGATGGGTATTGACGTAGGGAGCCTTGCGCTCAAGCTGGTATACACATCGGATGATATAATTCCCAAGGTCACATTCGTTGTGAAATTTGCCGCTCCGTTCATCATCCTGGCTAGAAAGAAAAAACACAGTGAAAAACTTGGGAAGCTTTAAAACATTCAATTGTCTCTTTTTCTTATAAATACCTTCCTCCTTCCACTATCCCGACCAGCCAACTGCCAGGTACTCCCCATATGACCAAATGATGTTCTGTTTAATTCTCATAACCTGTCCGTATACATTTTATGTAATTTGGGAGAACTTTGGATCTCACAGTAGATTTGTTGGTGTGGATGAGCAATCGCTTTACTCTCACAACAAATCAACTTAGTTTATAGAGATATTGTAACGAGAAGATATATGTTGATAATATTGTCTCCCGTCTCCATTACTCGTTCATTTGAAAAACAAGACAAACATAGATTTTAAAACTCATTTATTTTCAATCAACTCTAGATACTGTTTTGCTATTTATGTTTATTTTCTAAAACATCGAATGTTAGAAATATATGTGCAACATTTCTAAGAATAATAAAATTAAATAAAAAATCTAAGTCAGTTTTCTCATTTGCTACACCGTGCACGTTCAAAGACTCCGCAAAAATAATCCAAAACTCCAAAATAACGGTATAAAATCGACAGAAAAACACTTCTTCTTTCGCAAAAACAGACATTTGCACTAATAGCTCAAATGGATCGCAATTGTCTTTTCCTGTAATAAGCACAATAGACGATCTAACTGTTTTCCTTTGTATTACGTTTCTTTAAACAATTAAACCTGAAAGCAAAAAAAAAAAACTCGAGCTAACCAAGTTGAACCACCGGGTTACGATTAAACGGAACAAACTGTGTGGATGTATTAAACTCGTGAATGTAGAAGAAAATCTTTGTTCATGTCATTTAAAATTATGAGAATACGCGACATGCTGCGATACAGATTTGTCAGTGAACTTCGTTATCCGTAGATCTTTCAATATTCATCTTCTTCAAGCTGTCTCTCTTTTTAACTACTACGATCTCAGTTGTTAAAAAAATGCCCCAGGCCGAAAATCATTATGGAAAAAAATTATATTATTCCCTCGTGTTCTGTTGCTAAAATGTCACGTTTCAACAAAAATATACTTAAGATTTATTTTTCTCAAGAAACAGATCGAATAAATCATTCCAAATTGCCTTTGTTATTAATAACAGTGAAAGCCGACATGTTGTAGATGAAAACAATGTTCTTTGGCATAAATTTAGCAAAAGAAGAAGAGCGAGATCTTAAGTTTCAAGAAAAACAAACACTACACAGTTAAGACCAGTCGAGTTTGTGTCAATCTTAAAATACTCTTTACAAGCCTTTCAAAGTTTTCTGTTTTTAAACATTACATTTTTAAGCGTTGTAGGTGGTTAGATAATGTCCGCTAAGAGGAAACTGTCCATTCGAATTATGGATTTCTTATTGTAGCAGCACTACTTAAAAATTCCTTTGTCACATTTGTAATCATGCTTTCAGTCTACTATATTAAGCGAACTCTGTTTTTATAAAATCAGAGTCTGAGCATACATTTCTAGCAAACTCAAAAATCATAATTTCCTTTTCTCGCATGCCATGTTTACTCTGAAGGGAAAAACAAAGAATTGATCAGTACTGAAAATTTAAACTTACTTCCCTTTCCTAATCACAATAAAATCTACTCTACTTATTAATGCTGATATCGACCAAATTCTACTCGGCAGTTTTACTCGGGAAACGAACACAGATTATACACGGTTCTGCTAGGGTATTCAATAGCTTTTGGGATCAGTAAAAAAGATCAATTAGGAACATGAGAATAACACAGAAGCGACAGCTTTCTTTACTTCTGCGAGATTATGAACATAGAATCTTTAAACAGCTCAAATATTTTGGGATTTCAAACTATCCTTAACTAGGAATTATAAAATACAACGGCTAAGCTTTTCTTCTTAGCGTTTTCTTTACGTTACAAGGAACAAAAGAACTGGTTCGATTTTATATTTTCAGTTTCGGTGGAAAACAAGGAACCACCTAAAAACAAATTTCCCTTCACCGCAATCCCGCCAAATTCAAAAGACAGTCTTTGTAAACGCTGCCTACAGTTTTCATTGTACCTACCAAGGTTGTCAGGTTGAGATGCCAGCTCGAATGACTACATGCAGCTTGTTGTTTTGTATATTCAACTTTTAGTTTTCTTATGGCTATCCATCTGTTTTGCAATATTTACCATAGCACAAAACACCGACCAATCAGATGCAAGAAAATGAATAAAAACTGGTTAATATATTATTCGAACAGGCTGATATAACAAATTGATTATTTCGTTTGCTATTTAGGAAGAGTAACAAAAAATACTGAAGAAAACGCCGTTGATATATGTGTAGATCACAGCATGAAGGGCGAAGCATTTTGCCCACACTGCTTGATCAAAGCGAAACTATCTGTCTCCGCCTACAGCATGACAGGAGACGGACGTTCTTTGGCTAATCGCTCCTAAAAGACCAGCTTCACATAAAATCGCTTAGTAAAAATACATTACTAAAGAAACAAAATGACATTTTCACTGATTTGTTAAGAGGCCGCTATTTAGACCGATACTAAAATGAGACTTTAATTTTTTCCTACTTGGAGCATGATTTATTTTTTTATTTCCATTTCTTTTTGAATACTATTTGCAAAAATTTGAAATCTCCCCACAAAGCGGAAGCAGATATACTTAGCAGTCATAAACAATTGTTTCCGACCCATGTTTAGAGAAACATAAACCAGTTCACGGATAAGCCGTCCAGTCACACAAGAAAGGTTGAAACTCGATCTAAACTCTTGTCTTTACGGATGTAACTATTTTGAAAAACACTATCAAATCGGCGCCAAATGAAGAGAATTTAAACAAACGGTTTCTGTTCAGAATATGGATTGTAATCATGGCAGTGAATGACTTCCTACCAGGAAAAGTTAAAACAAACTACACCAGTATTTTTTCTCTTCCCTACACGTAAAAAGATCCAACAATTACTTTGTGTTTTGTTTGTTTTTATTATCGACTAATGAACGATAGCTTTGAAATGAAGTTTTGCTTTCAGTTTTTCCGCGAACAATTGAAACAGAAGCTAGCATGAAAATTCCTACAAGCAACCTAGGGTATTTTCATTGGCAATTATATATTGAGGTCATATTAAATCAATTCCCAGTTTCTTGTGAGAAGCCATTTCCATCCTAATATCTGTTACAGTTTTTCCGTCACCATTTGAATGAAATGTAAATGTATTGCGAGTATTTTTCAGGGAAGCTAAAAATAATTCATTTTGGAGCGATTGCTAGTCAAAATACTAAATAAAACGCAGAATTATTGGCTGTGAAACTAGGGGTCTTTAAAGTCAGCGAAATGACAAGTTACTTACAACTTTTCACGGCTTCAGTTTTTTCATAACAACATCCATTAGCTAAATTTAAAAAATCAATTCTGAAAAAAACAACAAATGGTTTCTGTGGCAACATAAGCAGCACATGAGAAGGGAATACTGAAATATCCTCAACAAGGAACTGTTTCCTAGACACAAGTTGTTTTTTACATGATGTAGGTGTTTGTGCGTGGGAGCGTGTGTGTGCCTGTGTGGGTATGTGTATATGTGTGTGTGTGTGTGTATATATATATATATATACATACATATATATATATATATATATACATATACATATACATATACATATACATATACATATACATACATATATATATATATATAATCTTTTAGGAACATCTTTTTCCCTAACTTGAGTTAGGGAAAAGATGTTTCTAAAAGATTCAAAATTTCAAACCAAGTTGTCCAGCTGTTAGCGTCCTGATCATATTTTTATCACTCGTATCAGGCGACTTGTGTTACAGCTTGTTTCGTTCCCTTGAACCGTTATTGAGTTGCGCAGCAAGAGTGCACTATCGTGGTGTGCAAGTGTTTCAGTTGCCCACAAAAAGCTGCCAACAACTAATCTAAAAAGCCATTTTCGTAATGGAGCCCCTCTTCTTACGTCTGGGGTGATCTGCGTTTGAAGTGTACTTTTTAAGTAAGATTGGACATCACTTAACTTTTAAAATATGCACCCTGCAGAAATCTATTCTTTGATCACTAAAAGACTAAACAATAGTTTAAAATTCGATTGCTTATTACTGAAACTGAAATAACAGCTTGTTCGCATTCAGTGCCGACTTCATGACATCAAAACAGGTCGTGTCTCTATGTAAAACCAGGTCACTAGGATAAAGTGTAGATACAGGTGCTTTCTTTGATGTCTCGTTGATGTCTGAACGTCAGAACCTGGCTAAACTTTTAAAGATATCACTGTAACTGACAATAATTTCAATTTAAAATGAGATGAATTCTGCTTAGAGTTAGGAGGTTGGATCAACAGCTGCTGCTATAGTCTGTTTAGTAGTAAGCGACCATTCACAACATCCTTTTTTATTTGGCGACCTTTTTGAAATAATAATGTGGAATAAGAAGTTACGAGTCTATCGCAGTTCGTCGATGTTTCAAAACGGCTTGTGTAAGAAATACAAAAATATACACTTGAGATCTAAGCAAATTGTTGCATATATATCAACTTTTTACTTCTGCAAGTCAAGGCTTTCTGTCAAAAACAAAACCTGCTGGCTGTGCCTGTGGATCGACATGACGCCGGAAGTCTAAACTTGAGTATTCAATTTGTGATTTGAATTAACAAAAATTGTTGGTAAGCTGCCAATAATCCAGAGAACAAACAGCCCACGCGCTCTACACAAGACAAACAACCAACATTAGCTCATAGTAAAAGAAAATTTTACGAATTTAACAAAGGCTTTTTAAAAAGCACTCGAAGCTTTTCGAGTGCAAAATTAGTAAAGAGTGCCAGAAACACCTCTAATGGTCTTTGCAACGAATATATGGATATATATGTATATTTTTATCCACCCTCCAATCGTACACCCACACACTTACATGAACGGAGTACACGTTGTCTGTTCACTGCATTGTTTTCTAACCGTGCTTATGGTTTGCCAAACTTCTTGAGCATACGCAAGGTCAATCCCACTAAACAATAGAATCTGACATTACAAACAGACAATTTTGAAAAATCAAGCATGTTTCAAATTGATGGAAACCTCTCCAAATCTTTCTGTATTTTTAAAAGTGCCGACTTGAAATGGACATACCAGTTAAAATGCTTTCCGGGTGACATTTTAGTGAACATATTTTTGTTTATTTATTGGTAGTAAACTTAACCTGTTGTTTGTTTATCATTGTTTAAGTTATATACACGACCACATCAGCTTAGCTAATGTCATTTTCACCATTATTATTATTATTATTATTACATTATTACTTTTATTATTATTATTATTGTTATTATTATAAGTATTATTATTGTAATTATTAGTATTAGTATTAGTACTAGTATTAGTATTAGTATTAGTAATATTATTATTTATTACGACCATTTGTTTTGTTTGTCTTCAAAAGTAGAAGTGTTTGGTGTTAACCAATCATCGAAATTCCAAGAACTGAAAATTTTGCAGGACAAGAAGCACAAACTCTCGAACATGATAACTACTTACTACGAGATGATTCATGATATTTAATTTTATGTTTTTATGGATTTTTATTGCTTATAAACGCAATCAATTGCATCTACAATTTAAAAACGCAAAAAGACACAAGCACAGAGAGCCAGTTAAGAGTTTAAGTGTTCCCCAACTACTGCAATAGTAAATTACAATACCACAGTAATTGTTGAAAATATCTATAAAACATTGAACAAAACGCATTAGCCTAAACTGCAAGGGTGTAAATTTAAAAGTAACTTTTTGTAAACTTTTTGTAAACGTTTGTCTTTGACGAGTACAATCTTTTCTCCTTTTAACGCACGAAAGGTCGATGGGTCAAAATATGAAACGTAGATCGAGCTTTCACGCAAACTTATGCACCTCTTGTGTTATGTTTATTTTTATGCTTATGCTTGTGTCCATGTTTGTGTCGCACGGCCATGCTCATGTCTATCTGTCTTTGTCTAAATCGATGTCTGTCTGTGTCTGAGCCTATGTCTTTGTTATGTATATGTGTCTAGGTCTATGTCCGTCCGTCTGTCTATGTCGACCCATCTATCGACTATTTGTGAGCTAGAAACAAAACTATGGTACAAAGATAATTAGCTTACGAAAATTTGAAATTATTCAGTAGGAAAGTCGTTGCGAGTTTTATTTTTGTTCCAACTTAGAACCGCTTCAGTTTCAGTTTGTCGTGATCCAGAAGAGACACTGGTCCAAGACTGCTTCGTGTAATGTAATACTTGCAGTCGAGTCCAAACTTAAAACCAAAGTATATCACATGTCCAATTTTTAAACGTACAGATCGTATACCTTCAACAGTTGAAGTTAATAATAATAAAGAAGGACCTAAAAATCCCGCAAATAGGCCCTTTGCAGCTAGAGATCACATGGTACAAAATTCGCCAAACTGGAAGGCAAAAGAATGTGACAAACTC
>JANSTQ010198298.1:0-15025 GCA_026167885.1 Bergia puertoricense | reverse complement strand
AGCACCTCCAGTGAATCTTTGTTGTTTAGGAGCAGTTTGAGCACCTCCAGTGAATCTTTGTTGTTTAGGAGCAGTTTGAGCACCTCCAGTGAATCTTTGTTGTTTAGGAGCAGTTTGAGCACCGGCAGTCAATGTTTGTTGTTTAGGAGCAGTTTCAGCACCTCCAGTCAATCTTTGTTGTTTAGGAGCAGTTTGAGCACCTGCAGTCAATGTTTGTTGTTTAGGAGCAGTTTCAGCACCTCCAGTCACCTCCTTTGTTGTTTTCAAGAGTTACATGTACTAGAAATGAAAGAAAGAACAAGAACAATCTTGATATTGTTCGTGTACATACAGTAACAGCTGTCTGCAATCGTTTTGTTTCCAACTATGTATATGATCACTTGCTACAATGGTTGCCAAATCCTCTGCAAAGCTAATGGGTACAATGAATTACCAGATTTATTTATAACTAGTCACTCCAAGCTTCTTTTACCTGATTTGATTGCAAAACTTTCAAGCCCAATATATTCTGAAGTTCAAAAAGCTTCTGTATCAGAACTTCTGCTACCTTTTCTTTACTTGCTACAGTTCAAAGAACCATTCTTGAACTGTCTCTTTATCTCTGCTATTTTAGACTCTTTTTTGAAAAGCTTATCTTCATTGACTACCTTTCTGGCATGCAAAATATCTGATTGATTTACCACATTATTCTGGCATTTACATGTAACTCGGACTCCAACATAGACTAAGATTTGTTACTTCAGACTTAATTTTTGTTTCAAAAATTACATGTTTCTTATGATTTTTCCAGTACTTTTTGTCCAAAGTTTTCATAAAATTGTTAATTCAGATTAGCCATGCGTGTACTGTATGTCATGCCAATGGTTTTGGTTTTGCAGTTTGGCAAAAGGTGAAAAATAGCACTTATAACACCAAGTTTTGAGCAAGTTTTGTTTAATAGTTGACAAAATTTTATGTGAGGGACTGTATGCTAAACAGATCATAGATTATTCATCACATACAGAATAAAGCTCGGTTTGCATATGACCAGTAACGATCAGTAACAGTTTGTTACACAGTCTACAACTGTCTGTGTTTGTTGTATTGCAGACACCACACACAAATGTTTCCTTAGAGAAACCTAGAGCACTGGCACGTTTAGGGAAATCTCGATCAAAATGGTTGCATTAAACAGAAAGCAGTTTTCAAGTTGTCTGTAGTATTTATACTAAGTTTGCAGCCCTAGCAAGACACGAGGCAGGAAGCAACATGGCGGTTCACAACTCACTTTAATCTCCGCATGCATTATGGGTAATACACAACTACAAAGCATTATGGGTACTCAATATATTACATTGTCAAGATGCACTCCTTGCCCCGCAGGTAGCCTTAGCTTACATTTTGTATTTTGGGGTTGGGTTGTGCAATTTATAAGACTTTGTACATGGGAACTTATACAATGTAAGACTTTGTTCGGATAATCCCCAAATTTTAGAAATCGACTATAGTCCCATAATAAGTCTTATAAACCACTTGATCTCGGAGTTCCCATATGAAGTCTTATAAATTGCACATCCCAGCCCCAAAATACAAACTGTAAGCTTGGGCTGCCTGTGCTTGTCCATGAGCAATATGAAGCTACTGCAGAGAAGAATTAAGACAAAAAGGAAAACTCAAGTTTTGCAATGTTCCACCTAAATTTTTTTCTTACTTGTCCTTGGACTAGTGGATTTGGAAAGTTACTAGCCAACAAGTTTCTTTTGATAAATCATTTTACTAAATTAGCCCTCGGATGACCAAGTTATTTTTTATGACAAATTAACCAGGGGGGGGGGAATCAGACCCCACAATGATTTTCTGTATAGTTACACATGAAATATTGAGATTTGGCATGTTAACAGCTTTGGGCTAGATAATTACGTGTACTTTCCATAACAAAAATAAGGATTTAATTGAAAACTGTCTATGGCAACAGTCGTTTTTCAAGAAAATCCACAATCTTGGCCACCATCTTGGAAATTTTTTTGCAAAATTGCAGCAAATTTTCTTGAAATAAGTAGAAATCATGTATTTACAGTCTCAAATAAGAAAATAATCTAGAATAAAATGGAAAAGAAGAAATTAGAAAAGAAATTGTCGAAAAATATCCGTTTTTTGAGTCAAATAGATCTAAATTTGCAAAAACAGTTTGCATGAACAGTAAGTGATGATGTCATCTTATTAACGTCAAAAGACGTGTTTATAATTGAACTACAGGTACTGCAAGTTTCATTTGATTGCTTCAAAGGTTCGAGTTTTAGGCCGAAAAACCTAGAGGGAGGGGGGTCATTCGACCTCCCCCATCCCTCCCCCCTTGCAAGTTCGAGGGTTAAGTCTGAAAGTGTTGTGGCAATGCTGTTCGTTTACAGAAGGGAATCATATTGTACTAAATCTATTTTTTCTTGGACAAACAAATCTTTCGGTTTTGGTACGTTTTCTTTATTTTTCTGGGGAATTTCCTTTTTTAAAAAAATTGCTAATTTCTGTATTTGCTACCAAATGTCAAAACTCGTGTTTACAAAAACAACAAAATTTAGAAAAGCCAGATGGCAGTTGTAAAATCTGCGTAGGTCGTGAACTTTACTAGTTCTCAGTCCCTTTTGTGAAATAAAAATATTTGCAAACTTACAAAACTAATTATCGGTTGCATTGTCAAACTGTATTGATTATAAGAAAAACAAAATTTCAAACGCTAAACAAAACTTGGCTTTATAGTTTATACATGTATATTTACTAGTCCAGGGACTTTTACAACTGCAGCCGTTAGTAGCCATAGTAGACCGCCACTACTAAGGTTGAGCTGTGTTTTGGGTCCGAGAAATATTTCTTCAACGACTTGAACGTAGTCAATTTCACACTCTATTCTAAAGCTTCTTTAAGTTGTGTTGTCAGCACTCTAATTCTGGCACATGCTTTAAAAGCCGGAATAATGGTGTGTTGCCGATGCGCCCATGACCATCTCAGACAAGCGTTTCAATTAAAATTTTTCTTGGTCAGTGGTATGATATTGGTTCAATGGAAAAGTAGAACCAAATTCAATTATTTCGATCACATAGATCGCGTGTTTGCAGATCGCCTCAGAGTCTTTTCATACGTCTGGGCCGTGATGTAGGCAATGTCACGACCGACCATGTCGCCAACCACCCAAGACGCCGGAGCAAGTCACAGTGACTAATCAGGGCTTTTTTCCAGTGGCCACTTGGCTCCTAAATATTTTAAAGTGGTAGCCAATTCCAAAAACTTGGTCGCCACTTTTTTTTTTAAACAAATAAAACATTTTTCACTCTGTCATTTTACAAGATGGACCCTCCAGAATTATGAATTTTATTCCATACTTGCTCGAGATTTCAGTCAAGGAAATTGAATAGATCTGATTCAATTTCAGCAATTTAAATTGTGAACACCGGTCTTTGCAACTGCTCCTGAATCTTACCCTGGTCACAAACTCAGTAACTGAACTTAATGATTTTGTGCACGTTAGACTTTGTCAAAAACAAGTATAATTGTAATGGACAAATTGATGATTATTCCTCCCCAATGGAAGAAAACAGTCTCTTACAATTATGTCTCATTTGTTATAAAATAATTAATCAGTGCCGTAGCCAGACCAAAAAACAAGACGAGGCAAGAATTGCGAATATCGGAGAAATGAAGTCACTTACCCCTCTTATCCCCCCTCCCCTCGCCACACATTAGTACTCGCGTCAAAGGCGTATAAAAACTGATATCTCACGTGGGTGAGCCCCATATCACCTTTATCAAAATCCTTGCAGAATTTGTTTCATGCAAACATATATAAATGTTCGAACATATAACCTCTGTCGCTTTTAGGAAATGACATTTTCTGCATTCATTTTTCAGTGATGATCTCAAACTTAAATAATAGCCGAGATAAGAGAAGGTGCCCATATAGCTGTTATTCACTCCGATATCGTAGTAAGAAATTCATTTCAGATATTCTCCCAAAACTGAAAGAAAAATTAAGAGGAGGTTGCGTCATACTGGCTACGGTGGTGTTAATGATTGTTCTTTATCATGCAGTATATGAAGAAAGTTACTAAGAACTTGAACGCAACAAATAAAGGTTTAGAACATGAACTTTACTGCCTACTTGGTCTATTATATTAAAAGCTTGCACAGTCATCACAGTCCAATAAAAAGTACATTGCAAGAAAACTGCTGCAACAAAATTCCCGTTAATGAAGAATTACATACGTTCCGCAACTACTCAAGCCCGTTGTTACATAAACTGATAATCTAACGAACTGATCGGCAGACTTGTCATCCAACTTATGAGCAAATTCTGTAATATCTTCTACCGGAAAAGTGCTCTTATGATTATTTAGCTGTTCAAACAAATTATTCAGATCAATTTCTAAGCTTCGATAATTTTCTACGCTCACTTTAAATTAAAATTGCGCTCACTAATTGCCGTTGAAACAGCGCACGTGTCCGCATTTCAATAAGGGGTCCTATACAACGTAAAGGGCTACTGAATCCAAGATGGCGTCTAGTTACAGACCTTTTACGGAAACAAACTTTTAGTTCAAATGACCCATAATCACTGCCACGGATTTACCTCTAGACATCTTTAACAATCCACAGATCTTAAGGTAAAGTGTAGTAAAGCATTGTAGTCACCAAATTGGCGAGTAGTTTTCAGGATTTAGTCGCCAAAGTGAAAAATTTAGTCGCATTGGCTCCTGTATTAGGCGGCAATTTCATGTCCATATGTCTGGGACATGACGCAGACAGTACTAGTGTCACCGACCATGTCGCCAACCACCTCAGACGCCAGAGCGAGTGTTTCCATATGTCTGGGACGTGATTCAAACAGGATCACCGATCGTGTCACAGCTTGACGCCGAAGCGAGTGATTCCATATGACTGGGACGTGATGTAGACAGTATCAGCGACTGTCGCCGATCGTTACAGAACATGGAAACCAGGCTTCATTGTTAAATCAATGGTGCTCTGCCACGAGATTCTCCTGCCATCGAAAGATCGATCAAGAAGGTTTGCTTCGTAGCACAAGGACAAAATCACTTTCATTGAATACTGTATGAAGTGTCTCCATCCACGGGAGGATTTGCTGACCAGGACACTGCAGTCTGAGCAGAACTCGAACATTATTAGACGAAGCTGAAAGACGGAAGCTGAATAAAAGAAAGAGAGGCTTTGTTCAAGGTTGTTTCTTTTGGAATTTTAGCAGTACCAGCAAATTAAAATGAGGAAATATGGTTTTAAATTTATCTCTAAGTAAGTTCCTCACTTCAATCTAAAAGATCAATAACTTTGCAAAATTTCTACAACCTAAGTGCCTGGTCACTGTGACCGACCAGAGTTTGTGTTTGACGGACAATTCGGCACCTTCACCTGACAATTGTCCGATGTCCGACGCTTATTTGCAGCCTCGAGGGGAAGAGAACAACAACATCTTACCAGTTTTTCTTAAAACATTCTGTTTATTCGACTTCAAATGTTTCTAAAGAACTTGTTGCGTTGATCAAGACCTTTAAAAAATTTAAAATATTTGAACAAAAAATATTAGGAGTTTGTGTTTAACTGAAAACGTTATAAAATGACAATAATTTCATTTATATATTTTACGCAATTCCCACAACATTATACAATTTTATTGGTGTGCTGACTGCTTTTCCCAGAGTAAGTGTTAGCCAACTAGAAGATCTGGAGATCCAGCCGACTACTGTTTCATTTTTGGAATCCCCTCTCATGCGATTAAATTGCTGCTAAAGATTTGTGAAACTGCGTAAGAGTGGAAAAGTTATCATTGATTAAAGAACACTATGGGTTCAGTCTAAACTAATCTTCTTGCTTTCTAGATTTCGGTTGGAATTATTCGAGCTCTTTGGCTTGCTGAAAGTCTAGAACAAAGTATCTCATTTCCTCATTGAAAGTTTATTCCTTAAGTACTTCGAATTTACTAACTTCACCATTTTAAAGTTTAACCCTAAACCAATCAAAATTTCTGGCTTAATGTATAAAGTATGATAATTTCAGTTGTCATTGCGCAGATCTAAAATGCGCTTACATATGCCATCCCAGGAAAATGTAGAAACTGATATCTCTCTCAATCTGCTAGAAATCTCTAAGCGTTTCTCTATATTCATGAAGCCGTTCGGATAGAGAAAGCGAAGGGCAGTTTCCACCTTGTCGGGCAACTGCTCGATGAGAAACGCGCCATCTGCTGTACCACGTGACCCGCCCGGTTGCACCTCCATGCGCATCATGCTTTCCAACTCGGGTTCAGACTCTCGTATTATATCCAGGACCTCGGACACACCGGAGTGGCAATTACAAAGAGGAAAAACGCCAGAGGCCATCGCTTCCACGGTCACCATTGCAAAGGCTTCTGTTGCTTTCGAGCCGACCACGCACACACTGGCCAGGGGTAACACCTCCTTTAGCTGGTCATGCTCCTGATATCCTGTGATGGTGATACGATTGGACTCATCGCCACTCAGCGGCCTGAAGTAGCTGGCAAGGTCCTTCGGAAAGTCAACATACTTTCCTGCATTTCCGTACGCCTGAAATAAAGTTAACATACAGTTGTTTGAGTGAAAGCTCTTAACATTCGTCATATCTTAGAATAGACAGGTAACTTGATGTACATATTCGGTTTTTAAAACAATGGCGCGGCCTTTCTTTGTGAAAAAGCAATGTTTCGTTTAGCACAAGAATTTTTTTTTTTAGTTTCAAATCGAAATCTCTTTCAGTTTATTTTTATAAATGTTTTAAATTTTAATTTAATTTTATTTAATATATTTAAATCAAATTATTAAGTAATTTAACTTCAATTTCATTTTCATTTTATGAATAAAATCATTCGTGTTTCGTTTTTATTTTCAACTTTTAATTTCAGTTTTAGCTTTATTTTCGTTTTGAAAGTCGATGAATTACGTTTTATTTTATTTGCTACTTATTTTACTTTTCATCTCATTTTGTTTCTAATTCTATTTTATTTTTTGATTTTAAACTATGTTCAATTTTATTATCTGGCCAATCATTTGATAAAATATCTTAATTGTTGAATCAGTGCAGTCATGAGCCACCATAGATTAGAAATATTTAGTGTGAATTTTTCAGTGTTAGGGTTTTGGGTAAGGTGTTTGACCTTAAGGTATTTGAAAACTTTCGTGTTTGAAAATACAGTAGTACAAGAGTTAAACACGTCTTCTAACCTGAAAAGCTTCTAAGTCGCCGTCCCTCAGCGCTTGTACCATCCCCTCCAGGTGTTCACGGTAACGACCAAAGCCGATAAGCAGCAGACGAGCCTCAGGAACCCGTCTCAGTATGGAAGGGAAAGCGGTCAGGAGCTCGCCTACTCCCTTCGTGTCTAGAAGACTCCCAAAGTAACAGATGATCGGTTCTCCTTCTTGGAACGGAATCCAACGGTCTGCTAGATCGGCGTCGACCGCCCTCTGATCGTACGAATCCGCGATCGCTGCCAGTTTGTTGTGAAGGTCTTGAGAAGTGTGGTGAGGAAGGCTAATCGATGAGGCCTTTCGTCCGTTTGGTTTTCTGCTGATAAACTCACGAACGTTGTTTAGAAAACGTTTCTGCCTCCCTTCGACTTTGCCACCGGCCTGAAACACGTCTGGGTCTAGTCCAGGAGGGACAATGACTAATTTCTTGTCCAAGTCGATGGTGTCTTTCTCGGCACCCAAGATCTCGCGTGCGACGTTTGCGACGTGGTCAGTTCCGGCTATGATCCGCTGGCAGTTACGGAGGCCCTCGAGTGCGTAGGGTTTCAACTCTTCCATTCTCGGCTTCAGCGAGAAGATCATCGCACTGCCGTGTAGTTTACAGACATAGGGAATATTAGTCTGTCTGGTTGCCCGGCTGGCAATCACGGGCGATAGTATGATGTGATTTGTAAGCACCAGATCAACGCCTTGCATCAGAACACGGCGCAGACCTTCGGCTGTCGCTTCGATGTGTGCATCTATTTCCGCAATGGTGCATTCGACCATAGTTTTCACCTCGTATTGTGGATAGCGATCGTAGTTGTAGACAAGGAGAAGCCCATCGATGTCTGGTACCACCACTCTGATTGTCCCCAAGGCCGGTGGAGTGTTGGGGACGTTCTCAGTACCCTTGTAGAACTCGTCCACGAAGGAAAGCTGGTCAGCAAACGGGTCTTGGCACACGATGGTCACTGCATGACCCTGTCGCTTCCAAGTCTTTGCCACGTTTGTTGAATATATATTGGAGCCAGTCCCGCTCAGAATGTACCCGTGAACGACAACTAAATGCATTTTCCCTAAACTAAAAGAAACGTTTCAATATGTGAGAGATTAGGTTATCACAACTTATTCAACTTTTTCAACTTTTTCCTTGGCATGCGACGAAAACTGCTAGATCAGACTGAGAAGGTAGTGATCTGTCATGCAAATCAAAAAATTTCATTTTTTACATAAATAATACCTATTAAATTGCGTGGCAGCTGCCATGTCAAGTCACGTCACGCAAAGATTTCTTCCTGAATGAATTCATTCAATACAGGTAAAAAATGTTTGCTTTTACAAACTTAAAACTAGAACACTTTAAGAGATATACTGATAACATGAAGACAAAACGTTTAAAACTCTTTCTCAATTCAGTTTTATCGTAACTCAACGTAACTGTGGGGGACGCTGGAGGAACAATTATTCCGCTTGAAATCAATATAAGTACCGTTTTGTGACGTATCTGCCCGTGAACCCACTTGACTGCGGATGTGACGTCTGTTATTTTTTAAATATTGCTGGCATTTAGTTGAAAAAGCTAAGACATTTGTATTGAATCACTGATTTCGACCAGTTATGTTTCCATTTCTGTTAGGACTTTTTTATTCATCGAAATAAGTTGCTGCTTAAACCATACATCACAAACCAAAAAACAGAAGCGAGAATAACAAATGAAACAGAATCAATAAAACGTAGAAATCGGCCTTGTTGAGAAACATTTTTTGATCGAAACGCTGAAATCTTAGTGTCTTGCAAACTTATCTCCATTAGTATTGAAATTTAACAATTGCTGACAGAAGGATTTCCGATTTTCTTACATCTTAGCTTCTCTGCTTCACGCATATTCCTGTGTCTTCCCCTGAAGAAGGTTGCGAGTTGCAACTCAAACGTAGAGTCTTAAAGTTTTAAACTCAAACAAAAATCTTAACCAAATAAACTTTTAAATGTATTTTTATGTGTGTCATTTTAAATATTTTTTGTTCTTTGTTCAGTTAGAGATAACCAAATAACAACAAAAAGTTTCCGTAAGGTTAACTAAATAGATCATTCGTAACGTGTGTTAGCGGTTACCGTGGTTAGCGCGCTGTGCGCATGACTGAGTAGTAATTATACTGTCAGCCGTCTAGTATCCATGGATACCCGACCTCCATTTGGACGGGTTTGCAAAACAACAATGAATGAAAAAGGAATACAAAATCCTATAGCGAGGTCAGTAAATGTACATGCAGCATCCCACGTGCCTAACCTTGCCGCACAAACAAACATAGTGCTAATGTGGTAGTTAGTTTGAACATTTTTAGTCAGTCAGATTTTTCTTAGTTTTGGTTTTCCGAGCCCGGTTGTTGGAAAGTGGGTTAAAGTTATCGGCAAGGATTAGAAGAACTGTAAATTACAAAATATTGTTGAAAGCAGTTGCGTAAACCCGAAACGACAGCTAAATCAGTCAATAATTAACTGATATTAATTATCCAATTGTAATTCTAAAACCAAACGTAGGTTAAAATGTTAACCCTGTGTAGGTAGTGCTGACCTCAATTTCAACAAGCCCTGGTGTTTAGAACACTAAAAATGGTTAAAGAATAGTCGGAAATGGATTCATTTAAGAAGTGATTTTTATGTTTTAACTATAAAAGTTAACGTTAAGAAATCATCGACGTTTCGATATCCGCTAGATATCATTTTCAAGATGGAATAGAAATGAAGTTTAGAGCTATATGTATACTAAAACCAAAGGATAAAAGTTATTGAAGCACCATGTGTACTTGAAGCGTATAGCGAGAATGAAAAGAAATAGAGAATATAAAAGTTAAAATAGCTTCGAGCGTACCGAGTCCTTCTGTTTGTTGAGAGAAGAATTCAAGTATCTTCTAAAATGCATTTTATACAGCAAACAATCACATTTTGTGTTGCCGTCGGGGCGATCAGTGTGCATGATTTACTAAGATGAAGTTGAAACTGATCTAAGAATTTGTACAAAGATAAAATATATCTGTAGTTCAAAAAAGTTTCCCAAATTTTTGAACCGATAACTCTGGTTCTTCTTCAGGGAATAATTGAAATTGAAATTCTGCCAGTTGAGCTCCCGAGAGATTTTAACAACAATTACCAACGCAGACTATTTCTAGAGTCTTTGCACTCCACGATCGATAGGAACTCAGTGAATTGAACGAATGGAATTTCCGCGGGCATATATCCCGTTGTTAAAACCTCTCGGGAGCTCCACTGGCAGAACTAAATAGCAGCAAATTTCAATTTTAATTGTTCCTTAAAGAAGAACCAGAGTTATCGGTTCGAAAATTTGGGAAACTTTTTGAACTATAGATATATTTTATCTTTGTACAAATTCTTTGATCAGTTTCAACTTTATTTTAATAAATCACATTTTGTCTTCCACTCTTTAAGAATTTTAAAATGTTTAGATTTGATTTGTCAGTGCTGTGCACGTGTTTGGTGATGTGCTCTCGTCTATTCGCTTGTACCAGCCTCACACTGGTCACATTGGAAATGGTAGACGACAAGTTGTCTGTTCACCAGAGTAGGTTTTGCTTCAACTGATTATGGATCTTCAACTGTTTTTTTGCAAGTGAAATTTTTTTGTTCACATGGAGAACCATCTACAATACAGTTATTAATTTTTTAAGGCTTGGTGACCCTGGAAATTTTATTTTATCATCATGTCAAAGTTGGATTTGTATATAAATTATTTTTTGTATAGGAAGTTGATTTTCCATAGGCAGAGGAAGTAACTGATGGTTTTTGCGGCTTGCGACTTAAGACTGGAGGAAAAGGGACAGACGCTCGATCATCCGGGACTTCTATTATTGCAGTGCATTCTGCAACTTGGGCAACTTTAGAGCCATTAAACTCGTGGAAACCCGCGTTTTCCCGGGAATACTTCGAAGCAAAACAGTTCGTGCAGTACTCGGGCGTAATCAGTCCAGTGATTGTCACCCGATCCTACAAGAGTAAACAATAGATCGCAAAGCATCACAGTTATTCCTAAAGCCTTAAATGGGAACATTAACAGTTGTCATCTGTGTTGCAGGTCGTTGGGTCTGGTAACGCAAAAGAATTAGGGATGGAGATAAAGGAAAAGCAAACGACAGAGAAGGATAAGAAGAAGAGGAAGAAGAAAACTAAAAAGAAGCTGAAGGTGTGCGTGTTTCTGTTTGCTTGTTTGTGTGTCTGTTGTCTGTCTGTTTATCTATTTGTCAGTCAATTTACTCTCTGAGAAAGGGCTAACGCTCGAAGCGTGAGCTTTACACCATAACTCACGGCTAAAACATACCATATCAACCCTTGTTGATAGTAAATGTAATACTAATACACGTTAATTTATCCACGATTATTTAATTAAATCTCTCTAATTAGTAAGATCGTGTCAAATAATAAGAAAATAATTACAACAGATTCATTGGGAAGGCTATAACAACAATTTATAGTATTTCAAGAATTAAAACCTATTATTTAAAATTTGAAATCTACCATATTTATTCTAATTTAAGATTTTAAAATATTTTTCGGGGATTTTTTCGTGTTAAAAGAATCATTCATTTCGTGTTAAAAGAATCATTCTTTTAATACGCCTACGGCTGGTCAGACACACAACTCTGTTAATAGGACTTCTTTGTCAAATTAAATCGCCCTTATCCAAATACTTTCAGTAAAATTGAAAAGAATTACCTTTAGAAAGCAGCGATTTTGTTTGGAACAGCCGTGAACTGCCCCTTTAAGCTATGAGTTCTTGATCACAGAATACGTCATTACCATCACACTCTTCACGTTCAACATTTCTCATAGTTACAAATCTTTGATCACTTCTTACAGACCAGACGGGCCTTTAGTCCATAAAGTCCTCAGGTCCTCAGTCCACTCTAGTTTGGTTTAGTCTATAAGATCCTCAGGTACACAGTCCACCCTAGTTTGATTTAGTCCATAAAGTCCTCAGGTACACAGTCCACTCTAGTTTGATTTAGTCCATAAAGTCCTCAGGTACACAGTCCACTTTAGTTTGGTTTAGTCCATTAAGTCCTCAGGTCCTCAGGTCCACAGTCCACACTAGTCTGGTTTAATCCATAAAGTCCTCAGGTACACAGTCCACTTTAGTTTGGTTTAGTCCATAAAGTCCTCAGGTCCTCAGGTCCACAGTCCGCACTAGTCTGGTTTAATCCATAAAGTCCTCAGGTACACAGTCCACTCTAGTTTGGTTTAGTCCATAAAGTCCTCAGGTCCTCAGGTCCACAGTCCACACTAGTCTGGTTTAATCCATAAAGTCCTTAGGTACACAGTCCACTCTAGTTTGGTTTAGTCCATAAAGTCCTCAGGTCCTCAGGTCCACAGTCCACACTAGTCTAGTTTAATCCATAAAGTCCTCAGGTACACAGTCCACTCTAGTTTGGTTTAGTCCATAAAGTCCTCAGGTCCTCAGGTCCACAGTCCGCACTAGTCTGGTTTAATCCATAAAGTCCTCAGGTACACAGTCCACTCTAGTTTGGTTTAGTCCACAAGGTCCTCAGGTCCTCAGGTACACAGTCCACTCTAGTTTGGTTTAATCCATAAAGTCCTTAGGTACACAGTCCACTCTAGTTTGGTTTAGTCCACAAGGTCCTCAGGTACACAGTCCACTCTAGTTTTGCTAAGTCTACAAGGTCCACAGGGGCACAGTCCACACTAATCTGTTTTAGACCACAAGGTCCTCAGGTTTACAGTCCCTTCTAGTCTGGTTTAGTACACCAGGTCCACAGGTCCTCAGTCCACACTAGTCTGGATTAGTCCACAAGGTCCTCAGATCCACAGTCCCTTCCAGTCTGGTTTAGTCCACCAGATGCACAGGTCCTCAGTCCACACTAGTCTGGATTAGTCCACAAGGTCCACAGGTTCACAGTCCCTTCCAGTCTGGTTTAGTCCACCAGGTCCACAGGTCCTCAGTCCACACTTGTCTGGTTTAGTCAACAAGGGCCATAGGTCCACAGTCCACTCTAGTTTGGTTTAGTCCACCAGGACCACAGGTCCTCAGTCCACACTAGTCTGGATTAGTCCACAAGGTCCTCAGATCCACAGTCCACTCTAGTCTGGTTTAGTCCACAAGGTTCACAGGTCCTCAGTCCACACTAGTCTGGTTTAGCCCACAAGGTCCACAGGTCCACAGTCCACAGAAGTCTGTTTTAGTCCACAAGGTCCTCAGGTCCACAGTCAACACTAATCTGGCTTAGTCCACAAGGTCCACAGGTCCTCAGTCCACTCTAGTCTGGTTAGTCCACAAGGTCCTCAGATCCACAGTCAACACTAGTCTGGTTTAGTCCACAAGGTCCTCAGGTCCACAGTTCACTCTAGTCTGGTTTAGTCCACAAGGTCCGCAGGTCCGCAGGTCCTCAGTCCACCTTAGTCTGGTTAGTCCACAAGGTCCCCAGGTCCACAGTCAACACTAATCTGGCTTAGTCCACAAGGTCCACAGGTCCTCAGTCCACACTAGTCTGGTTAGTCCACAAGGTTCACAGGTCCTCAGTCCACACTAGTCTGGTTAGTCCACAAGGTCCACAGGTCCTCAGTCCACACTAGTCTGTTTTAGTCCACAAGGTCCTCAGGTCCTCAGTCAACACTAATCTGGTTTAGTCCACAAGGTCCACAGGTCCTCAGTCCACACCAGTCTGGTTAGTCCACAAGGTTCTCAGGTGCTCAGTCCACTCTAGTCTGGTTAGTCCACAAGGTCCTCAGGTCCACAGTCAACACTAGTCTGGTTTAGTCCACAAGGTCCTCAGGTGCTCAGTCCAAACTAGTCTGGTTAGTCCACAAGGTCCTCAGGTCCACAGTCAACACTAATCTGGCTTAGTCCATAAGGTCCACAGGTCCTCAGTCCACACTAATCTGGTTTAGTCCACAAGGTCCTCAGGTGCTCAGTCCATTCTAGTCTGGTTTAGTCCATAAGTCTTCAGGTCCTCAATACACACTAGTTTGGTTTAGTCCACAAGGTCCGCAAGCTACATAAATATGATAAAGCATGCAGTATAACGCAATCCAATCTTCTTTTTTAAAATGCAGCCCATACCCCGTAATCATATTGCTGTACCCCGTAATCATAAGTGTTTAACTTTGACACTTAAAAGGAAACACAGACTAGCAAAATATGACAGATAAAAGTCCGCTTTCTATCGAATGATTTTCGGGGCTATGTAGCAACTTCAAGAAGTTTATCCTCCAAGGCTATTTTATCAGTTTCTATGAAATTTGGACAGCTTTTACACATACATATCAACTTCAAAAAGGTCTCTTTTTAAATTTTTTTATTTTGCCTGGCCTTTGACTTATTAACAGTTTCTTATACACAACAGTTTTAATTCTCAACTTCCAACTTTGAAAAGCCGTAGAAAATGTTGCGGCATCTGAGACATCCTTTTGAAGTTTAACATGTATAGATTCGATTGCCCAAAAAATTAATCGCGTAAATCTCCACACTTAAAAAATAAGCTCCCGCAAAAACGGGTCATTTTTATAAAACATGTCCGAACCTTAATTGTAATAAAATTCAGCCAAAATCATTTACAGATTTAAAAACTAAATTCCTTACTCCTTCAGAAAATGTATACGTTATTGCAGATAGACCGAACACTTTGCAATTACTCGCGTTTGAAGACAAATACCTCTGTTTTGTCCTGTGAATCCTTAACTTCTTTTATGGCGGGGAGGCTACTCTTTCGAAGCTCCCTCCGACTTTTCCTTTTACTTATTTCCAGTCTACTGTATCTCAAGCACTTACATCA
>JANSTQ010198076.1:4817-18335 GCA_026167885.1 Bergia puertoricense | reverse complement strand
AATAATAACAATAACAGTAATAATAACAATAACAGTAATAATAACAATAACAGTAATAATAACAATAACAGTAATAATAACAATAATAATAATAACAATAACAGTAATAATAACAATAACAGTAATAATAACAATAACAATAACAGTAATAATAACAATAACAGTAACAGTAACAGTAATAATAACAATAACAGTAATGATAACAATAACAATAACAGTAATAATAACAATAACAATAACAATAACAATAACAATAACAGTAATGATAACAATAACAGTAATAACAATAACAGTAATAATAATAACAATAACAGTAATAATAACAATAACAATAACAGTAATAATAACAATAATAGTAATAATAATAACAATAACAGTAATAATAACAATAACAATAACAGTAACAAGAACAATAATAGTAATAATAATAACAATAATAGTAATAATAACAATAACAATAACAGTAATAATAACGGTAATTATATAATAACAATAACAGTAATAATAACAACAAAAACTAGTAAGAATAACTTACTGTCAAGTTGCCCCATGGTCATCTTGCCTCAAATCCAAGCCAGTTGTGTCAGACGTATATGTATAGTGACTATTAAAAACATCAAACATAAAAAAAATGACTTATCACACCTGTTGGCTTCAATTTTATTTTTGACATCTTTAAAATGGTTTCATCTTTTCAGTTCTTGAAAGAATTTTGTAAAGTGATTATCAAACAATAGTAATTTAAAAAGTGCACTTTATACAGCTGCCATCTTGGCCGTTTCAAGTGTTGTAACACTGTGTAACATTCTGCTTGCCTTTGTTTCTTAGCTGTACAAAATGTTTTCAAAAAACATTAATAACTTAAAATATAAAATGCAAAATTTCTGAGTGAGTGTAAAAATTGTTTTAATATATATGGGGTAACTTGACCAAGACATGGGGCGAGATGACCAACCTGGGGTGAGATGAAATGGGGCGAGATGACTATGGGGTGACTTGACTTGTGACGAGTCAGTCTTTTGTGTGCATAGAACATATCATGAATTATGCGCACTACAAAAAACTATTTATTTATTGTTTCAATAAGAGCCAGTGGGCGGCAAAACTTGCCGGCTGATTCACTTGAGTTTGCCATCTACTTTCATAGAAAACCTGCATAAATTTACAATTAACATTCAGTTCCCCTCCATCTACTCCTCAACTTTTGCTACCTATTCCAGTTCTTATTGAAAGCCTTGAAAGTAACAACAGAAGTAGTTGTAGCAACTTTAGCAATTTATAATTATTATAGCAACAGCAGCATGCAGCACTTAAACAGGGACAAAAACAATAACAACAGCAATAGCAACAACAACTGAAGGTAATAGTATTGAACAACATAAACTTACATAAAATTCCAGTTTTATGTACAATTCATTATGGTGTTTTTAATGCATGGTTTGCCCTTTTTGTCTTTGCATTCAACTTCCAATTTTAAACTGGAAATATGAACAAGAAGTGTTTCTTTGTCTTTATCAACAAGGTCAGTTTCTGGGTGATCAGAGAAATACTAAGTGCAAACAAGCCCAAGATAAGAGCAGCCATTCTGGGACATTTCATAAAGATAGCCAAGGTGTGTTGCCATCTGTCAACAATAAATGGAATAGAGCAATTTTATACTGAACTGCTGTTGGACTATTCTGTCAGCTTTAGTGGCATTTAATGGGTGAAAAACCAGACTTGTTAATCTACATGACTTGTATGTTTTTGAGAATGTTTCTCACATGTTGTGCCACTAAGTTCAGATGCAAGAAAAATTTTTCAGCTATAGGAATTATCCCTGGAGCAGCTGATTACTCTGTCTATGACAGCAACAGTAGTGAGAAGTTTACCTGTTGAAAATCATCTGCCAAAAAACCATTTGTGATTGGAGCTGGTCAAAAAGCAATCCTAATGAGCAGTGGGTGCCTGTGAAGCCCATATATGGGAGTACACTCTGGGATATTATTTTTATTATTGTTAGTATATTTGTTTTAATTACTATTGATATTATCAACAGGCCCATAGACAGGGGGTGCACGGGGTATGCAGGCACCTCCCATGGCTGTGAAGGTCCGTGGCAGTCTGCTCAGTCAAAAAGTCTTTTTATTTAACCTGTGAAAGAATCTCTATAATCTACATATATATGGTAAATATAATCTTGGGTGTTAATGTAAAAATTTACCCCCCCAAAAATTATACCCCTGAGTCCACTATGATGTTGGCTCACACCCCCCAAAGAAAATTCCTTGCTACCAGCCTGATCAATATCATAATTACTGGTACTATGATTATTATTATTATTATTTTTGAATGACTATCTCTGTTTTATATTTTGCCACAGAAACTATATGAGCTCAGTAACTTCCACTCCCTCAAGGCAGTGCTTGCTGGACTTCAGAGTGCTCCAGTGTTTCGGCTTACGAGAACATGGGTGGTGAGTAGTCAAAATGATGTTGGTTTTATGACTGTTTAGACTCACCAATTAACTGTTTAATTTACCCAGTTGATTACAGTTGACTCCCATTAACTCAAACTTGCAGTAACTCAAACCTTGTGCTAACTTGAAGTAATTTTGTCTTCCCTTTGGGTTATTTTCTTTATAATTTTACCCTTAATAACTTGAACTCTCTATTGAAAACTAACAAGGACTCACATAAGGAACTGAAGGTTGTGACTACAATTTTAACCCTGTTCAAACTGAGGGGGGGGGGGGCTGAAAGTGCCAGCACCATCTTTCAACCTTTCTAGCAAAAGAACCATTTCATACAAGGCCAGGATTTTGTGACTTTTCCTAAAATTTATTGAGGAACATTTTAGTGTGTCAAACTTGTGTTCACTAATTACCCCATTTCCATGGCAACCCTTTTTAAATGACAAGTCATTCTTTTTTCCTTCTATTTTCAGAATTTTCTTTGGTTATTCCAATTTTCCTTATTTTATATGCTTGCATTTTGTTAATTTTGCTTTTTCAATTCATCCCAACATATTTCCATTCATTTATGTTAATTAGGACACTTTTTGACATCATCAAAACATCCAAGATGGCCACCAGACAATTTCAAGATGGTGGATTTATGACGTCATATGACGTCATATGACGTCATAGCTGACGAAAACAAAGACCCCAAGTGATCTGCCATAGGCGGGTCCAACCTGCATTCAAACCTTGAAACCCGCTGACCTGTCGTGACTGAGTAAAAACCCACATTCATGATCAAAATCTGTATTATTTTCTGTCTTGATCAGATAAAATCAGCCAAATCTTAAAGGAAACTTTGTGTTTCAGGGTGTGAATGTTACAAATCTCAATGCAGTGGCTTGCAGAACAAGTTTACACAACTTTTAGATGATAGTGCTTTATTTGATTGAGGTTGATATGCAAGGAATTGGTCTCAAAGTGCAAGAATTGGCCATTTTAGAGACCCTAATTTTCAAAATTTTCTGCGGGAGCATGCCCCCAGTCCCCCCTAGAAACTTGTGCTTTTGGCACTCGGAGACACAGACGACAGTGACCAGCATTTGGGTTCTTAAAAATTGAGGTCTATGCAAAACAATATATCATTAATTAAAATTGGTTTTCACTTAATGTTTTACCGTGGCAAATTTAGTATGAATACCTTTAATTGTTTTGGAATTATAGGCTGTGGGCACTTTCAGCTCTCCCTCCAGTCCCAGAAACCCCCAAAAAGCCCAGTGTGAATGGGGTTAAGTTTTTATGTTTTAATTGTTTTGTGTTCATATCAACAAACTATTCCATTTTCATGATAGATATCCAAAGCTTCTCTCTTTTTGTACTTGAACTACCAAACATATAATGATAATTTCATCTAGAATTTGTATAGGTTAAAATAGCATGATTTGTAGTGGTATTTGGCATAAATACCACGAGTGATATTTCAGAGTTGTTAGAACTACATAATTTCATGAGCTGTTAGGCCAGTGAAATTTGGAACAACTTTGAAATATCATGAGTGATATTTATACGAAATATCATGTACAAATCATGCTATTATTTGTTTATACTAATACCTGATAAATTTCTGCAACAGCATCTGTTTATTTCATCTCGCACATTTGAATGGGTTTGTGGTTTTCACATGTAGGTATTTCAAAATTATACGGAAATACCATTGCTGTTGACCAATCAGATTGCAGAAATTTCTCAGGTGATGGTATAACAACTGTTACAACAAAGTCTTTGAGCCATTTAATCACATCCTTCCAGAAAAGCTTAAGTTTGTATTTACATGTATGTACTTTTGTTCCATTCACAGCTGATAAACAGGAAGGACAGATCGGCTTTTGATAAATTGGGAGAACTAGTGTCAGAGGAAGAGAATAGGTGAGTTACAGCAGTCCACTACAGTCTAACCCAGCATGGTGCCCTAGATGCGACAGGGACATGACCATACGGCAGTGAAATCAAGAGAACATTAAGTATACAGTAGATTATCTACAGCAGCTTTGGGTAAAAGTTGCGTAATCAACACCATTGAAAATAGATTGACTTTGAATAAATTGGCACTTAATGGTGTGAGGCACTTTTTTCCTTTTGTTCTAAATATTCAGGGAGTTCTAAATTTAAAAAGTGGAATTAGTTTAGAATCTGAACAAAATGCCAAATGTTGAAGCCTGTGTTTAGATGTTAGAACTAACCTGTATGACAACTACACTTAATACCATTAGTTTAGTCCAACATAGTTTCATAATAGATTAGAACCTGAGAGAAAGGGGGATGGGAATTGGGAGAAAAAAAGTTGGGAGAGAGCAAGAGAAGGTTGAGAAAGTGAAAACATGGTAGAATTATTGGATTAAATGAGTGGAAGAACAGAAGACAAAGGTGCAAGAACAGCAGAGGAAGTAATCATAACTGAGAGAGAACAGAATGAGAGGGATTGGGAAGTGGATGGGAAGGTTGTGGGGAAAAGGTGGTGAGAAGTAGGAGGGAATGGATTAGAAATAGAGAAAAGGAGATGGGTATTGGTGAAAATGGGAGAAAATGTGATGGGAAGTGGATGACAGGAATGGGAAGGGATGAGCGGTGAGAGAAAAGAGTGTAGGAAGTGGGAAAGAAGTGGTTGAGAGGAGGTGCAGAATGGGAGAAAAGGTGATGGGATTAAAAGGGCAAGAGGATGGGAAGGGATGGGAAATAAGGTGGTGTGAGATGGAGAAAAACTTTGTATTTTTGAACATTTTCTTTAGGGCAAAGTTGAGAGAGCACCTCAACAACACAAGGCTTCCTTGTATACCATATTTAGGTATGTAATCTTGTATACCATATTTAGGTATGTAATCTTGTATACCATATTTAGGTACGTACGTAATCTTGTATACCATATTTAGGTATGTAATCTTGTATACCATATTTAGGTATGTAATCTTGTATGCCACATTTAGGTACGTAATCTTGTATGCCATATTTAGAAACGTAATCTTGCATACCATATTTAGGTACGTAATCTTGTATACCATATTTAGGTACGTAATCTTGTATACCATATTTAGGTACGTAATCTTGTATACCATATTTATAGGTACGTAATCTTGTATACCATATTTATAGGTACGTAATCTTGTATACCATATTTAGGTACGTAATCTTGTATACCATATTTATAGGTACGTAATCTTGTATAATTTATAAATTTGGCAAGCCATGTTTTCTATATCTGACTAGTGATGTTTTCTCACAAACAGTATATTGATACTTTCATAGTAGCTGTGTGCATGATAATTTAACATTTAATAGAGCTGGGAAGGGGTAGGGGTTTTAGATATTTATTTGTCCTCAATTCAATTTGCTTTAAATAGATATTGAGAAAACTTCATCATGAGTAGCAATGTTGAAAGTTAACAATTTTATTCAAACTATATAAAATGTATTTTTGAGAGGTTTCAAGCTTTGAAGAAACAAAATGTATTTTCCAAATCCAAAGTAATTCTTAGGAACTTGAAAATGAAATCCATAGAGAACTGGATTATATGGATTTTGTCATGAAAAATGTCCCCAAAAGTCACCTAGAAATCTCCAGATACCTTAAAAAAGTCAAACCAAATGGATCTTGGAATTTGCAGGAATGTATTTAACAGATCTCACTTATATTGACACAATTCACCCCAATACTGGAGGACTGGATGATGTGAGGACAAGGAAGGTACAGTGGCATTGTTAAATGTTTTAATATACCTTATAGCTTATTGTTTAACTATAGTAGTTATGGAATAACTTTTTTGGATATTGTTGAAATTATATGTGGTACTTAACTATTTCCCAATATGGCCACCCCTCAGTGATGAGGATTATTGGCTGGGACCAATGATTTAACATCCCTGTCCATGGACAGTGTGGTGAAAGAAGGTCCCAAAATAATTCAAGCCTCAGCAAGGCTGGGGGTTGAACCAGGGACCTTGGATTGGCAGTCAGAGATCATACCGACTGAGCCAACCACACATACTAATTCTAATGTATACTTTCTAACATTAAAAACTGAATCATTGATCATCATTGATCTTTCATTGGCTAGGACCCACAAATATGGTGACTGTACATGTACCAGTATGTGCCAGCTTGAAATTTAAAGTGTACTTTTTTATCTCTATTTTGACCACAAGGTTGAAAAATAATTATTCCACTCAACACAACTCAAAGAATAATAAATTGTTAATTAACACATGATGCCCTTAAGAAAGTGCGAACATGAAGAAAATAGAAGTGACAAGCGAGTCACATGTTCCCATGGTATCCGACAAGAAAGCTTTGCATAACTAATCTTATGTTTCGAAATATTTTGAAACAAGTTTTGTCAAACATACTAAAGTTTTGGAAATCTTTGGAAAATCTGGAGGGTTCAGAATGTTTAAAGATGTTCCAAACTCTTTGGTTAATAAAGTGTATGGGATGACGCACCTTTCATGAGGAGAAGCTGTTGAACATTTCCTGTTGAATAATGCAGAATACACAATAGCGTTCCTGGCTTCTGATTGGTTGTATTTTTTATATGGCAAGAGATAAATGTTTAATACTTAAATTAATTTTAAATAAATCCTAAACTTTGTATATATCCTATAGTAATTATGACATACATGCCCTTAACATTTAAAATGCATTCTGTTTCTCTGATAGATGAATGACATCATTAGAATAATTGCAGAGTTTCAGCAGTCAGTATATGGTAAGTTGGTAATCTTTTTTACAGTTAACCTCTGTCTGGATATCATCTGATATCATTGCTTTTAGATTCCTTTTGCTATAATTAGTTTGTCCATGCTCTGTTAAGGAGGAACTGAACCTTAATTTTATTGAAGTTCCTATTAGTAAATAGTTATGTCATAATGTGCTTTTATTTTAGCCTTGATTTGAAGAATCAAAATTTTGAATCATAGCAGTGCAATACTTTAGTTATTTTGAGAATTTTTGGAGATAATTGATAGAAAAAAAAGATGTTGGAAGAAGTTTTGGATTTTGAATGAATTTTGAATTTTATGTCAACTAAGTTTAAAATTAACTTTTTGAGTTAACTGTCCAGAAGAAAAACATCATCTCATATGCTATCAGAAGAGTGGTGCATGCTTGCAGAAAAACCTTTTTTCCTTTTCAAATCTCCCTCTAATCCTCCTAATTAGCAACAAAATTAAGGGTTAAAATCTGTGTAGTAAAAATCTATTTACATGTGCATGTAGCTGCAGCTACTGTAATTATAGCTTTTATCACTGGTTTCAGATGTAGTAATAGTAGCATACCCAGTTGACTGATGACTTTCTCTCACAGAAAATATGGAACCTATAAAAGTTGTCCAAGAGTATCTTGAATCTATCAAATATATTGAAGAGCTTCAGAAATTTGTAGAAGATCGGAATTATAAGTAAGTTGTTCCTCTAGTTGTATCAATATCTAACTTTTCTAAGGACCCAGGGAGGGAGATCCCAGACTGAAATGATGGAGGGGGAGGGGGTTGTGAAAGTTTATATAAGGTTACTGGTCATTGTTGGCACTTGAGTGTGTTTTAGGGTATCATTTCTTGCAGTTTAGTATTTTGGGGGTATCATTTTGACACTGTTAAAATAATATTTGTAAGAAAAATTAAAGTGTAATTGAAGCCATCTCATGAATCCTACATTCCCATTTTCTAAAAATAAAATATTTTCAAGGTATGTTGTTGGGTATAAATATGAAGTATGAACAAAGTTTGTATATTTTAGTTTAAGGATTAGCTTAACTTTGATACCCCATCATTTTTACCTGAGAGTTTCCCATCTGGGTCTTTGAAACCCCAATCATTTCTGTCTGGGATTTCCACCCTTGGTCTTTTGAGACCCCAATCATTTCTGTCTGGGAGTTTCACCCTTGGTCTTTTGGGACCCCATCATTTCTGTCTGGGAGTTCCACCCTTGGTCGTTTGAGACCCCAATCATTTCTGTCTGGGAGTTCTCCCCTGGGAATTTAATTGAGACCCCAATCATTTCTGTCTGGGAGTTCCACCCGTGGTCTTTTGAGACCCCAATCATTTCTGTCTGGGAGTTCCACCCTTGGTCTTTTGGGACCCCATCATTTCTGTCTGGGAGTTGCTCCCTAGGTCTTCAGGACCTCCATCATTTTTGTCTTGGACTTCCCCCTGGGTCTTTGGGACCCCTATCTTTTTATCTGAGAGTTCTTCCTGGGTTTTGGTGACCCCTGTCATTTTTATCTGGGAGTTCTCCCTGGGTCGTTGGGACCCTGAGTCATTTTTATCTGGGAGTTCTCCCTGGGTCGTTGGGACCCTGAGTCATTTTTATCTGGGAGTTCTCCCTGGGTCGTTGGGACCCTGAGTCATTTTTCATCTGGGATTCCCCTCTCTGGGTTTTTGAATTGGAGATTGTAGCTTCCAACGCGTCTTTCTTCAGCTGTACTCTATCCCTCGCCTGTGTGGTTAAG
Source organism: Bergia puertoricense (assembly GCA_026167885.1). NCBI lineage: Eukaryota > Metazoa > Cnidaria > Anthozoa > Zoantharia > Parazoanthidae > Bergia > Bergia puertoricense. The sequence goes on along the minus strand of JANSTQ010198076.1, from coordinate 9,403 downwards.
TGGTCATAAGGCAGACTCGTCTAGAGCTGCCAAAGATAAGAAAACAAAAAGATGTTGATGTTGTCAAACACCCCTTCAAAGATTATACACTTTGTGCAGCATACTCTCAAAACTCGGAGCAATTAACTGAGATGGCATGCGTGGTTATTATCCAGCGAAAAGTTCTTTTTAAATTCTTATGATTACCGATGTTTAAAGCCAAGAACAGAATTACATTTCTACAACATATTAACTTCATGGTCTGTTTTTTCTCTTTAGGCTGTCCCTACAGATAGAACCAAAAAGTACTGCAAGCTCCAGTGGACGAACAAAGTCTGCGTCAAGGTCGAGGGAAAGTCTGGATGGTAAGTGTAACAGAACTAAGAAACTATTAGCTAGTGAGTGAACATTCGAGGGTAAAGAATGTATGTTTTTCCTGATATTTAAGGATTTGCTTTACTATCTTTAAAAACCAGTCATTTGCAATTATAGTTTGTTTGAATGTTAACCGTTTTTAAATCTTTAGTTTTATCCATGTCTTTTTTTCATAGTAAATGTAATTCTTATTCACTGTTTGTTGTACGTGTTTATCAACCAACGTTACACTTTAGAGAACCAGTTCTGACATTTCCCATGTTTTTGCTGATCTTGCTTACAGTGAACTACAACAGCTCCAGCGGATCAGTAGTCAAGTTTGTTCCTGGTCATAGAAAATCTCACAGTTTGGGAGCTAAGTATGTCATTTTGTATCACTCGAATAATAATCACCAGAAAGAATAAAATGCACATGTTAGGGAGAGTTTAACTTTTGAATTTGTCGGTGGTTAAGAGGATTGGAGGAAGTTTCTAGAACACAATGAACACTGTTCCTACGCGAGCAAGTGCCACACCGTGGATAACTTACGAGCTGACGTCATCCATCTAAAACTTAGTTTTTAATCTTACTGAAAATCCAAAAAACCCTAAAAATTTCTACAAAAAAACCCAACTTCCTCAACATATTTTTCCCCTTAAGTTTTCTCCAAAAATTCTCAGAATATTTGTAAATCTTTATCAACAACAGTACTGTGCCCTAATGGTTCAAAATTTTGATTCTTCTGATTTAAACTGAGATATTGGTAAGTTATGACGAATTTCATGGACACTATTTTGATCATTCTTTCTCTTTATTTCTATTTTTAATCATATATAGTTTTTCTTCTTTGTCGTTCTTTATTGTGATTTTGGTGTTTGACACTGTGTCAACGTTCATTATCTTTATTGTTCATTTAATTTTTGTTTTCAGTAGTGTGCTGAGCTCAGCCTTAGGGCTGTCCACCGACTCTCTTAGGTGAGAATCAATACATCATCATACGTTATGATGGAAAACATTGTCATGCATTATTACAATACATCATAATTCCTTGCATGAAGACTGTGAAATTAGCACTTGTGTGTGTTTGTGATTGTGGCTGGATTGTAGCAATACATGTCTTGTTAAAGTTTTGACTATTTTTTCATGTAGATATAACGACTGCTGGGGAGGAGAGGTTGGTTGAATTCCAGTTGCACCCCCCTAGATAATGAGTTAATTGTTGTGCTCATTTTGCTGTGTTTGTTTTCGTAGTATCAGCATTGCTAGTAGTACAGAGTCACGAAACCTGTTGGATGACAGCCTGGATGATAGACTTTCAACAAAAGGTAAACGTAGCTTGCTAATCAAAATTGTGTCTTTTTGTAATTAACCAATTCAATCAGTATTCATTGTTTTGCACAAACAACTACATTTTTCAAATTAAAGAAATTAAGAAAATTAAATCTCTGTTCAACCTGAAAGACTGTAACATTCACCGATCATACGTAGTTTACGAAGGACTGCGACTGTGGCGTTGGGGAAACCAAAGCACGGATTGAAGAACACTCCGACCCGAATAAAGATTCAGATTCAGCAAGACACCTTTCAGAGTTTTCTGGTCACAAGTTTATGTGGGTCGTAATTACCACCGCGCAGCAGCTAATGAAAAGAAGAATTTTAGAGGAATTGTTTATAGCCTCAAAACAGCCACACTTAAAAAAGACTCTCGGCTTATCCTTTACACCTTCTTCCCATGTGAGTAACCTAGCAAACTTAAAAAATGCAAAATGATCGCGGCCAACACAACCCTGAAGATGACTTTATAGTCGAAAACGTTTGGTTTTTTAAAACACAAAATTTAAACTTTTGGAGCCTAAACCTTGTTTTATATTTTAAAAAATAAGGAATTCGTAGGTTTCGAAATTAATAGTTTTGTAATAAACAATAATTGTTATACTGCGCCTTTAAGCTGGACTGCCTTGTCTTTTTAGGACTGTCCGATTCGGACATCTCGCTCGACAGAACTAGATCCCATGCTGAAGACAGGTAAGTATATTTTCCTCTTTAACTGTCTCTCTGTATTGTTGTTGTTATTTTTGTTGTTGTTGTTGTTGTTGTTATTCTTTCTTTTTCTTCTCCTCCTCCTCCTCCTCCTCCTCCTCCTCCTCCTCCTTCTTCTTCTTCTTCTTCCTTTTCTGCTTCTTCTTCTCTTACTTTTTCAGTCACATGCTTATCTCAATATGTTGTTAACATGATAAAGAAGGAGCGTTGTGTGTACCGTTTATCAATCAAAAAACCTATGGTGAAGTGTTTTCTGTTTGTAGCACATTCTTTGACAGTGGGGAGGAGTCAAATCTTTGTGCACGCGAATCGGATTTCGTTATTGAAGGTGAGTTTGAATTACTGTGTACTGTCTAATTAATCTGTACATAAGTATATGTCTACCTGTGTGCACAAGTAACATAAATGTGTGTGTTTGTGGGTGTGTATGTGTGTGTGTGTGTTTTGGCATGTGTTGGGGGAAGGGGAGGGAGGGGAAGATACCAAACTTGTTGTGCAAATCCTAGCTGTCCCCAAAGATATATTATTAAAATGTTTAATTCCAAGCGCTTGACTGACTAAAATATGTATTATCACTTGGCCGAGCAGATCCAGAAGTAAGCTTTTTGATACAGTTATTATTTCGTTTTGTAACAGGGTATATGAAACGGAAGAAGTGTTTACGAAATGGCAGGAAACTAGCGGTAGGTGAATTGCATAACTACTTAAACTGTTATGAACTTCATCAAAAATTTTACTGCATGATAGATTCAAAGATCATTTTGTATCAGAATTGAACGAATTCATTACTTGTGAGCGAGGGTAGCTGAACCAGTTAAGCCTCTCACAAATTCAAAGTAGCTTCATAACTTTACTTGCTTTTTTGGTATAGTTTCTTTAAATACTATTTCAAGACACTTCAAGGAACTCACACACACGTCGATAGAAAAGAGTGGGGTGATCAGATGTGAGGATCGGATGAAAGTGTTGTGATCTATGGATGTAGATATGTTAACCTCAGTAGTTAAAGTGACTTTGCTTTTACTTGTTGTTGTTGATAAAAGCTAGCTGCTCATAATGTGGTGTCCTATCCACTGTTGATATTTTTAAAGTACGGTCATCCGTTGTACAGGTCTCATCGTGGCAGAAATTCTGGGTTGGGCTGCGTGGAGCACTTATCTATTACTACCTCCCTAAGCACCGACATCTTGGGACACACGAGAGGTCCGCGGTGAGTGACTGGCTTGTGAAATGTTTCGGAAGATTTGGCTCTGATTTAACTGTAGTTGTTTAATATTCTTCATCGCCATCCTCTTGAACAAATGGCGTTGCAGCAACAGTAAAATCTAAATGAGGAAAATTCAAGAGTATGTGATGTGATTTGAGTAGCTTGATAAAAGTTGCTAAGGCCGTAAATTTGGGAGTATTTAAAATATTATTCTCTCTGACTTAGTTCCCGACACTGCAAGCATAAAATATAAGTACTCTGAGTCCAAATAAAATAAAAAATACTTCTCCAGATTTTGGTAGAGGCCTACTCACCCTTTCCCCCCCCAACGCCACCCCACCCATCTAATTACGGGACTTGGGTCAGAAGCAACCGCAGAAGGCATCCACCCTTTGAAATCTGGATCCGCCTCACCCCCCCTACCTCCTTAATTCCTTTCTTAAGTAAATGAAGTTAAAGGAAAGGCCTTGTGACTGTTTTGTCATAACGAGGGGTTGTTGTTGCTAATTATTACTGTTGTCTCGTTCACAGTTCAAGAGCTGTCCACACAAGGTGGTTGAGATCACGGACTGGCAGGTGACACTACAGTGTGACGCTTATCACGACATATTTCACCTGGCAGATGTCGCCACAGGTAGGTCACGTAAAATTTCAGACTGGCAGGTTACGCTACAGCGTGACGCTTATCACGACATATCTCAACTGGCAGATTCCGCCACAGTAGGTCACGTGAAATTTCAGACTAGCAAGTCATGCTGCAGTGACGCTTATCACGACATATCAACTGGCAGATGCCGCCAGAGGTAGGTCACGTGAAATTTCAGACTGGCAGGTTACGCTACAGCGTGACGCTTATCACGACATATCTCAACTGGCAGATTCCGCCACAGGCAGGTGACGTGAAATTTCAGACTAGCAAGTCATGCTGCAGTGACGCTTATCACGACATATTTCACCTGGCAGATGCCGCTACGGGTAGGTCACGTGAGATTTCAGACTAGCAAG